>JASDQU010737732.1:278194-293824 GCA_032191745.1 Picea mariana | reverse complement strand
AGTTCTTTAGGAGGGGCTGTTATTCTACAATTTTCCCTGACAAATTCACTTTCCTTCATCTCATTATTCCATAACTAAGCATGGGTTCTCTTACTCCACAAAGCGTCTTCCCATGAGGGCTTTCACCATAAGGGGACCACTTTGGAGTTCATCCATATTTACTTCTTATCAACCATGACAAAACATTAATGAGTCATATTTACATCAAACACTATTGGTTCCATTACCCAAACCTTTGTGCTACGGGTCTTTCTTCGAGGGTTGACATCAATGACAACCAACCTTAATCAACAAATGATCTGTCGGATTCTTCATGCTGATTTTGGGGGAAGCCGTTGGGGAGTCATTCACTTGACTTTGACTACTTCGCATGCTGACTCGGTTTGTACACCTCATCCTTTATTCAATCAATTCACACAACTCTTCCCATCTTTGTTGATTGGGAATGGTGATTTTTAATAGCCTGCGGTAGATTTCATCCATCTCTATATATTTGGCAAAAGTTAGCTTGATGATAAAAATGTACTTGATTTCATGTTTGATACTGAGATCCAGCTGCAGAGTCTCTAAAAACGCTTTACCTGTTATGCTACCCTGTATCCCTGAGAACTTGGAGTTGTCATTTGCCACCATGGCAATCTTTTGCTTGTAGTCAGACAAAGTCATCAGTTTGTCATTTAAAATCAGCAAACCGGGAAGGTCTTTCTTCTGCAAAGCATCAATCTTGTTGAAGAATCTCTGAACTCCAATATCCATGTTCTGGGATTTCTCCTCCAATTGCAACATCAGCCCTCTTTTGGTCAGAACCCTATTGACCTAGAGGATAGTCTCTGTTCTATCCTCAATCTTCAGGTTTTCTAGCTCTTCTTTAGTTTTCGAATTAAGACACTTGATGATTTCATTTGCTTCTGTGGGCATTTCTCCCAACTCTCCCTTGATCTTGTCGATGGCCTGCTTGCTCCTTAACACCAATTCATGTTGTTCAAACATGATTTGCACCATGGGCCAGATTTAATTTATGGATTTTGAGATATCCATCCAAATGTTCTCTTTGGCTTCTGCCAGTGTTTTGCCCACAATTGTTTGCTTATGCAGTTGTTGTATCTCCTGCTTCAGTTTTTCAGTTGTGTGTCTCTCTGTATTGTAACTGGCTTGGAGAGAAGCTTTTAGTTTTTGGAGATTCTCTATCTCCTGTTCCAATCTTTTGATTTCCATTCCTTGTAAAGTCATCTTCTCCATTGATGTTTCTAAAGCTTCAGATGTCCCTGAAACTGTCACTGGGGAAACTAATGGAAGTTTTGCAGTGGTGGTGGTTGATGTTGTCATTGTGCTAACTCTTATGAGGGGAACTACACTTAAAGGGATGACCTCCATAGGCTTTGTCTGTTCTTTTTCCTTTACTAGTTTTTCCAGCTCTGCCTCCATCTCTTTGATCTGAGCATTCTGCTCCATGATCAATTTTAGCATCTCCTCTTTTTGACCTCTGTCTCTGCCATCTCTTTGGTTTGTGAATATTCAGTAGCTGAAAGTTTTAATTGCTTCCTTAAAGAAGCTATGTCAACGTTCTTTTTCTTCAATAGCTCTTTAGCTACTTTCACGTTTGAGGGGTCATACCCAATTTTAAGTACCAGCTCTTCCAAAGACTTGATCCTGTTATCTTTCGCAAAAGATGACACCTTTTCCAGCTTTAGTTGAGTTTGGAGAAACCTGTAATTTTGCAAAAGTTGTGGAAGCATTGGCCAATGTTGGGAAAACCATTTCTCCAGTCTGTATATGCAAATCCATCTGATCAGTTGGATGTACCTGCTTGGCATCAAACTCCAGTGTTGACCTTTTGTAATCAGTAATTTTCTTTGGATGAGGCACATGTGCCTGTAAGAATGCCATGTGCATTCTCCCTCTTTCTATATCAAAGGTAGAGAGCAACCTATGTTGTGGTGTGGACGTCGGCTTCTAGAACTGAGCATAGGTGTTGCTTGCCATCATCTTATTTTTCTTCTTGATTAAATCATATTTCTCAAAGATACTCAGTTTTGCAGACTCTTGTGATGGTTGGGTGGTCAAAGTGGTATCAGTCTGCTTCTTTGAGAAAGAAGTAGACATTATCTATTGGCTGCCTGAGAAATATGGTGAAATCTCTCCCTAGAATACTGTGTTAGACTGGGTCTCTTCCTCTTTAGACCTGTTAGTTGTGTGACTGGTTTTGGGCTTTTTCTTGTACACCTGGAATTCCTCAGCTGAGACTTCAGTAATCGGAGGGGAAACGTCCTTTCTAGGCCTTCTCTCCTTTGGTACCTGTGGAGTAATGGTCTGTGAAAGAATGGCTAGAGGAGCTTGTTGTTCAGCATCTTCCAGAGTGTTCACCTCCCACTCCGTTTGATTCACATATTTCTCGATCTCAGGTTTGGGCACATCAGCATATGGGGAACTTTTATTCCTCAATCTCATTTCTACAATGATCCCACATGGATCATAGTGCCATGGGAAACTGATACTAAACGTCATTTCCTCTAGTAGCTTGTTTGCCTCTTCCTCGACAACTCGACTGTTACAGATAAAGGATCCTATCTGCCCTTTAATTCTCAACTGTTGTTTCTTCTTCAAGGCTACAAAATGTATGTCATTTGAATTGATCATTTGCCTGATGTATTCCAAGAAAAATATCCTTACAGGTACATATCTTGGAAGTTTATAAGGAGCCAACTCACATCCATAAATTATGATTTCCGTGTGATTATGATACAGATACCAGACTCCAGTCTTGGCGAGGTCTAAGAGGTGTATAATTCTTTGGATCTCATTTATCCTCGGTTCTTGTCTACCACTGAGCATTCTTACCACTGGGTGGTAAAACTGCTCAATGAATTGCTTAAAATTAAACTCTGGGGAGTTTTTCCTCAGCAGCAAAGTCCAAGAGGTGACAGGTCGTGGTTTGTCATCCTGGTCCAGTTTCTGCATGGGAAACAAGAACTTATCTGCTTGAAAGAACAGGAACATGTAAGCCAATATTGAAGAATACCGGAACATGACCTCTGTGGGAAATCTGAAAAATTGCTCTTGCATGTTCTCGGCTAGAAAGTTGTTGTACTCAAACTAAGTGGCGGCTTTCTCTTCGGTAGAAAATATTGACAAGAAACCCAGGATTGGCTCGTCCACCCATTCGTCTGAGTAATATCCGAGCAGACAACAGAAGGACAAAATGACTTGGTTGCCTTTCTCTAAAAACATGGAAGAATGGTAAGGGGGGTTCTTCTTGGGGAATTGGGCATTCTGTGGGAGGAAAAACTCGAAAATCTATGCTCTCTGTGGAAAACACAGATTCTGCTACATTTCAGTTAGAACTTCAAGGGTGAAAGGAGAGGGGGATTTGGCTCTGGGGATTTGCATCATCTGGCCAATGGCCTCGGGTGTGATAGTGAAAAGGGTCTCTCCAGAAGATGAAACAATGGCTCTCTGATCGGGGAGATAATGCGCCTGGCACTTGAGGGCGAATTCTGGAAAATGATGAATTTTGGGAAAGAGATACAGTGGGAGATTGGACTCCCAGAGTCCAATCTCGTCACTTTGATCCAGGAAGGTGTCCCTGAACCATGAACGCAATTCAGAAAAATCAAATTTGCATCTGGTCTATGAGATTAGGTAGTCTTTGTCAACTAACGGAATCCGGTCGAGGTCGATAGGAGGCGGAAGGAATGGATTTTCCTCGACCTCTGATTTCTTATACTTTGGCGCCATCAACTCAACTGGTACCTGCAACTGAAACAAAAAACGTTAGCGGATACTTGATAAGTGAATAGTGCGATAATGGTGGAAAAGGGATTAAATTTGGACGAATAGGTATCCATTGGGCGCGGGGAACAGGTCAGCAAGCTAACATATATGTTAGCCTATTTTAATTGGCCAACGGATAACTAGGTATGAGGTGGAGAGTAAAGGATGGGTGAAGGGTGTGCCAGGATGATGTGGAAGGCGGTGATTGGAGGATAGGTGAAACAGGACCTAACGTGGGATGGGTAAGTGGGGCGAATATGCCGGCGAATTGATGAGACAAGACTTATAGGAGCGGGGTAGTGGAGTATGACATCACAAGACGGTGAGGTAGTGGAGTGTGATGTCATGAGGCGGCGGTGGTATAGACAGGTTGGTATGGCGGTATGTCAGAGGGGGGAGTAGGCAGTAAATGGTTTAGAGCAAGGGGGTCCGACGTAACAGATTTGTGTCACGTTAGGATGGGGCCTACCAGGTAAAACCGCCATATCGGACCCCCCCCCCACCGTTAAAGGTAGAACGGTCGGGGGGGTCCAGAATTTCTCGTCGGTCGTAGATTTGAGCGCTGCATGCTCAGCCATTGATCTCAGCGCACCCTTTAACCATGGAGCACGCAACATATTACTTTTCAAAAACTTAGGATAGCACGTATTTAGTGGGTTTTAGCGCCATTCCCTCTCATTTTGGTCACCAAGGGGTTAGAAAACATCATTCAAACATCAAAACCAAGAATCTTGACCATCATTAGGCATGTTTTATTGAAATAAAACTAATTAACCTATGTTCTATCCTACCAACCTAACACAGTTATCCCACATTAAACTGTTGGGCTAAGAATTTACTCTACCTTGGGGCTATTTGATCAAGTTTAGACAGTTTGATCAAATTTATTCACTAGCTAACCTACCTACGTGGCCAACGTTAAACAGTTTAGCCAAGCCTTATTCACTAATCCTATCAATCATAAATTCAAAAAGACTAGACCATGATTAAACTGTATGGATCAAGTCATTATTATTGCATGGGGCCTTATCCTTTTTCTTTTATGCCCTCTTTTCTTTTTTCTTTTCTTTTCTTTTTAAATCTTTTTCTCTTATTTTCATCTTTTTTCTTTTCTTTTGAAAATAATTTGCAGAATGAAATATTATTTACAACCAAATTACATGAAGAGTGAAAATTTTCCACTCACCAGTTGATCCTATGAATCATAGGGTTATAACAATGGCTCCACCTAGGGATGGTGCTCTCCTTGCGAGGTGCCAAGAACCTCTTTCCTGATGTCTGTAAAGGTTTACTCCATTTCTTATTTCTGCTATCTGATTTGTTCTTATTTTGAGAACTTGGTGGCACTGGTCAGTGGCTCAGGGCCTTCTCCGCGGGCTTCAACCATCTGATCAGTAACATCTGCACACAACCTGAATGTAAAGGAATGGTATGTACAATGGAAATGGATTTATGAGATCTCTATTGGGGTGGAAAATAATGCTTCAGCATCCTGTCGTTCACAGGTCCACCTGGCAGGTCTATTCCATCATTGTTTTTGAGCAAAAATGCGTTATTTCCTCTGAATGCTTGAATGATATAAGGGCCTTTCCATAAGCTGTCAAAATTTCCATTTTTACCCTTATCCTCATTCCTAGAATCCCATTTCAGCACTAAATCACCCAGCTCAAAATCATCTTCTTTAGTTCTTCTGTCAAAAAAAATTTGGTGTTCTCCTGGATAACCTGAGTCTTGTTGTATACTTCTTCCCTGGATTGCATTAAGTGAATCATTTGATTTATTCTCCTCTTGACATCGTTTGGCTCTGCTTGTGCTTCCTGCAATAGTTTCATAACAGGGACTCCCAAGGAAATGGGAAAAATTGCTTCACTACCATACACCAATTGGTACAGAGACATGTCAATTGATATTTTGGTGCTTATTCTGTCAGCCCAGAGCGCAAAAACCAACTTATTATGCCATGATTTCTTATTTTCTTATAATGTTTTCCTGAGGATGTTCACCAAACTTTTATTCGAGGACTCAGCTAGCCCATTTCCCTGAGGGTAATAAGTTGTGGAGTGTCCTAAAGTAATGTGGTACTGGCTACAAAACTCTATAAGTTTTTTGGATCTGAAGGTCATTGCATTGTCAGTTATGATTTTTCTGGGACATCCAAAATGAGACAAGATGTTATTTTCCAAAAATTTAATGATAACAGATTCAATGGCTTGCCTGCATGGTACAGCTTCAATCCACTTCATGAAATAGTCTGTGGCAGTGAGAATCCACCTGTGTTGGCCTGAAGAAGGAGGGGGTATCTCTCCAATAAAATCTAGGCCCCACCGTTGGAAAGAAGATTCAACTGAAATGGGTTTCAGGGGCAAAGGCGGGAGCTTATTTTTACCTTCGAAAACTTGGCATTTGTGGTAAGAAGTAACTTTCTAATGAACATCAGCAAATAATGTAGGCCAGTAGAAACCAGTTCTCAGCATCTTGTTAGCTATGGTCTTCCAACTTAGATGTCCACCACAGTCTCCTGCATGGAAATCCTGCAGAACCTTGTCAGTTTCGTCTTTTAACAGGCAATTAAGCAAGATACCACAAGGATCTTTCCAATAAATATTACCTTCTAGAATACAAAATTTCAATGCTTTCAGTTTAATGAATTTGGTTTTGGTCTTAGTCGAACCAAGAGGAGCTTGTAAGTTATGAAGTACAAAAATGAGGTCTGTGTACCAAGGAGAGTTTAAGAATACCTCTTTTACATTTGGAGTCACCATCTCTTTTGGCTCATCAACTGCAGCCAAAACATTAATGTCTAGAGCATGAAAAATAGATTCAGCCATTAGTTTGGCCAAACCCTAACCTTTGATCAGTTTAGTGGGTTTTATTTCGATGTCATATTCCAGAATAACCGCAATCCATTTTCCTCTCCTACCATCTAGATTATCCTGAGTCAAGATATCCTTTACCACTACGTTTGGAACTTATGCAATTGTGTGAGAATGAAGAATATAGACTCTGAAATCTTTTATGGCCTTTACCAGGGAAAAATCTTGTTTCTCCATTATGTTGTAGTTCAATGTAGCATCTCTCAAAACTTTGTTGAAAAATGCTATGGGTTGTTCATACCCTTCATTTTTTTTCTGCAATAGCACTGATGCGATGGTGTGTTCAGATGCAAAAGAGAAAAGGTAAAAGTCTTTGGTGTAACCTGGGCTAATCAAAACTGGGGCTTGGGTGTGTGCAAATTTCACCTGCTCAAATGACTATTTGGATTCGGTGTTCCATCTGATTTTGGTGTCTTTTTTCAACATATTAATGATATTCCTAAGAAGTTCGGCCAAGTTGGGTATGAATCTTCCTAGGAAATTTATTTTTCCAATGAACGATTGTAACTCTTTGATATTCCTAGGGTGTTCCACTTTCTGGATGGATTCTATTTTGCTGGGATCTATTTTAATTCCATCTTTAGAGATTATGTGTCCCAACAACTTGCCTTCCTCTAAACCGAAAAGGCTTTTCTTTGGATTTAATGAAATCCCAAACTTTCTGCACTTCTCAAACACATGTCTGGGGTGCTGCAAGTGTTCCTCGTCAGATTTGGAGTATACAGCCACATCATCCATATATATGACTATAAATATTCCAAGTTTGTCCACAAAAGCAATATCCATTGCTCTTTGGAAGGTGGCACCAGTGTTCATCAAGCCAAAGGGCATCTTCACATACATGAAGTTTCCCCAGGATGTGGTAAAGGTTGTTTTCTATTGATCATCTAGGTGAACAAGAACCTGGTTATAACCTGAGAAACCGTCTAGTAAGGAGATCCTACTGGCCCCAACTACCTTTTGAAAGATATGGTCCATTTTAGGCAAAGGGTAATTGTCTTTGAGGGAGACCTTGTTTAGATTTCTAAAATCTATGCAAAGTCTGATTTCGCCAGTTTTCTTCCTAGTAGGAACTAAGTTAAAAACCCATTTGGAAAATCTCAAGGGGACTATAATTTTTGCATCATACATTTTTTTTGTTTCTTTTTCTATCAGGGGAAGCAACTTGGGATTGATTCTCCTAAGCTTCTGCCTGAAAGGTTTGTCTTCTTCTTTTATTGGGATCCGATGATGTATGATACTCATGGCATAAGATTTTAAGTCCTCATAAACCCAAGCAAACACATCTACATATTCCTTAAATAGTTCAATGTATTTGCATTTTTGCTCAGGGGGTAGAGACTTAGAAATTTTAATCATCTTGGGTTTTTCTTATGTTCCTATGTTGCATTCTTCGACCTCTTTACCACTAGCTTCACTTTTTGGTTTTTTCGCTATGTCATTAAAATCGAACAAGTCTTCTAGTGGAACTAGACCTCTAGGTAACACATTATTTTTTAATTGTAAAATACCAGAATCTGCTTTGTTTTCATTCAATTCCTCTGCATCTACTTTATTTACACTACCACTTTCAAAAATAGATTTATTTACATCATCATCATCATTCTTTAAATCTATATTTGTACATTCGAAATCGCTCTTACACTGTAGGAAGTCTTCAATTTGATCGCCATTCCAAAATACCTTCCAGTATTTGATATTGTCAGGAACGGTTGGTCTACACTTCACCTCCACTGTGTATTTGTGAGTCAGATGGAAAGGAATTTTACATGTAGCTGCTGATGTAGCCAACCCATCTGCAAGTATGTTTTGTCCCATGGGCATTACCTGCAAGTTGATTTCAGTAAAACATTGAAGGGCATCCAAAACAACATTCCTGTAAGCTCTAAGTCTAGGATGTTTAGCTGCATACTCACCTTTAATTTGCTTGATAATCAATTCAGAATAACCCCTTACCATGATCTGTTTGGCACCAACCTTCTTCAATAGTTTCAGGCTGAGCATCAAAGCTTCGTACTCAGCTAGGTTGTTGGTGCATTGGAAATCCAATTTGTAAGAATGACTCTTTGAATACCTTGATCTATGATTATGCAACCAAACTCCAGCTCCAGCTCCCTCCTTGCTCACGGCTCCATCAAAATCCATGCTCCAAAAGTCTGCTGGCAGATTCTCACTTTCCACAGTTTCAGTATTTCTTACCTCAGTGATTGCTTTATCTTCTTTCGAATCAGGTGTATCATCTTCCAGCTGAGCAGTTTGTTCTTCCAAGTCACCATCATTGTACAAAATGAAAGAATCCATATCAGAGTGTGCAGATAATAGTGGGTAATTGTGTGGCTTTTCCTGACTGCTGACCATATACTTCATCATGGTTTCTCTGTACATTCTTCTATGTTGTCCAAATACCGGGATGGTGGCATAGGACATATCTAGCTGTAGGGTTCCTTTGAGCTTAGCTACCCATGATCTTGACTGTAACATACCATATTTTTGGGGAATGTCTGCAACTACGATATCCATCACCATACTCTTTGTTGGGATTTGAGCTAGGGTGATGCATAAATCCTTAATTATCCCTATACATTTGACCTTGCTAGAGTCAAAAGAATGCAAATCCTTGTAGGGTCTGGTGACCTCAAGTCCCAATTTTTCCATCACATCTTTGGGAATCAGGTTGTGAGAGGCACCTGAATCCAACATAGCGTTGTGTAAGATCGATTCGTGGATATTCAGGCTAATGTAGCAAGGGGAAACGGCACCGTTGTCGGTTTGACCATCAATTTCAGGACCGAACAGGAGCTCTGATTGATCATTAGAAAGATTTACCATGTCCAAGTAGTTTGTTGATCCGACATTCAAAGCCTTCGTACCTATCTCTGGTTCGATGCTTAAATCTTTAATCAATTGAGACCTGTAAGCGTTCTTGCTTATCAGCTCGGAAAGGGGAATGGGAATATTTAGTTTAGCTAGTTCCCCTTCAAGGCTGAAAGTAGTGGAAACTTTGCTTAGTCTCTGCACTTCTGGTTTATCCATCAGATTCTTATGGGCAGAAGCACTTGGTTGACTAGTTGATGAAAACTCAGTTTGATTTGATCTTTGTAAAATTTCGGGAGTTCTTTTTGCAGGAGATTCAACATTATTCCTCTCAAGGACTTTCTTGGGAGAGGTTTATGAGGTTTTCTTGGTCTTGACTATTCTCTTTGTTTCAGTAGCCTTCTTTGTTTTAGCAGCCTTCTTTGGAGGGTTTTCATTTGCCTTCTTGCTTCTTAGGTTATATTGCCTGTGGACCTCCATTACAGCATTTTCAAAGGCCTGTTGTTCTGTTTCTTCTGCTTCCTCATTTACCTCTATTTGTGAAAGGAGAAAAAGATCGTCCTCTTCCTAAGTAAGAAAAATGGATTCATCATCGTGAACACCCATGAGGTTTAGATGAGTGTCATCAAAATCCTCGATTACCTCCTCCCCATCATCAGCGTAATTCTCTTGGAGGGGTGGTCTGATCTGTTGATCGGGCCCCCTCTGTTCTCTTTGACCTCTAGGATCTCTCTGTTGGATCTGGGGTGGATTTCTTTTGAAGTTTGGGTTTCAAATTTGAGGAGCAGCTTGATTCTCCCTGGGTGGGTTTTTGTCAGCTATAGTAAGTCTCTCCATCATTCTCTCCATAGATCTATCTAGAGAATCCAGTTTGGCATTTGATGAGGAAGTGGAAGGCTCTTCCTTGATGGTGACCCTCCTTTCTGTTCTCTGTCTGGCTCTTCTGGATAAAAGATTTGCTTCCACACTAACGACACTTTTATGCATGTCTTCCAGAGTAGCATAATTTCTTTTCCTTAGCTGATATGACATATCAACGTCAAATCCATCGGGGAATTTTATTAATGCCAAACCTTGAGGTGCTTTGATATCAGCTGAAATTGCATTGTACATATTGTTGAAACGAGTGTAGTAATCTTGCAGTGTCTCTCCTTGGTTCCTTCTGATATTCTCATATTTTGACAAGATCTGGAGAGGATTTTTCTTTACCTCCCATATGTCAAGAAAACATCAATGGAAAGCAACAATGTCAGTTATGGAAGCAGCCCGTAAGGTTTTGAACCACTTTTTGACTTCTCCAGTCATACTCTGTGCAAATAGTCTCATCTGTACATCGCCCTCATCAACTTTTTGCAAATCAAAATAATCATTCATTTTGTCAACATGTTGTTGTGCATTCAGAGGACCAGTACCATCAAACTGAAGAAGTCTGGTTTGATAGTCCTGGGGCATGGGATGTAAAGGAGCAGCTAACACCAATGGAGCATATCTTGTTGCCATGACTGGTGGAGGAGGTTGGACAATGACATGTGTGATTGGAGGGGAGGTGACAGAGGCTGTGGAAGATGAAGGACTAGGAGGAACAGAGTGAGTTGATTTAGGCTTAACAGAAGCTGCATCGATAGTCAAGGTAGAAAGTTTGACTGGTTGTTGGAAGTGAGCTTTGTCTAGGGCTTGATCACGATTTGCTACTAGGTCTTCTAACTTGTCAAATTCCTGAAGAAATCTTTGATCAACGTCTGCCCTAGGAGATAGTATTTCAGGGGTCCTGAGTTGTAGGATGGTTTGATCTAAGATTGTTTCACTTACAAAGCTGTCGGATTTTGTTCTAAAAGGATTTGTTCAAAATATATGTCAAACTCGAGACCCTGAAGGGCAACCAGCTTCTCTGGGAGAGAAGGGGACGGATGAAGAGGACTGTGACTCCCGGAACCCTCTGCAGTGTTTTTCTTTCTAAGTAATTTTTCGGTATTGTCTATTGTTGTTGCAGGTTATGGATCTGGATGAGATCTAGTGAAAACTCTTTTAGGAGCCATAATTTTTTATATTTTGTTTTTATTTTTAGAAATTTTCAACTAATTATATACAAACTTTAACAACCTCTGAACATTATCTCTTTATAAGCCTAGATTTTATGATTTGTTCATAAATAAGTTTTCTTCAGCTGGGGAAAGAAATCATAGGATAGAAAGTTTGTTCAGTTCCCCAGTATGGGAGCCACTATGTTATCGTTCTGTAAATTCCCAGAGGTTGTCGCTATGTAGAAGAAATTTACCAGAGGTAACTTTATCCAACCACTTCGAAACTGGGATCTCGCCCTTCCAGTTTTAGAGACTGATCTCTCTGTAAGATTTAACTTTGTTTTAGGTTTTAGATATTAGGCTAGTTAAATAAATGAGACTGTATTGTTTGTTTTATAAAAATGGCTGAAATATCACTTACGCATCCATTGGGCTATGGGGCATGTTTGATCAAGTTTGAGATCAAAGAACAGATTTTATAAGGTTTTTTCACAGGGTGGGATGATGCAACTGTTAGATCCTTTAGAATAAAATGATGGGTAGCAGAAAAGATGAGAAAATCAATTAAAACAAAGAAGCATTTAAGAATTTATTTATCATAATGTCAAAAGATAAACATTTAGATCTTTAAAAGCCAGAAACAATGTATACAAAGATAAATTCTGCAACTTCAACTTCTTTTAAAGGATCAGATATAGAAAAACATAAATGATTACGAAGATAGAAAAACCATTCAACGAAGAGGAGAAAACGTCACCAACAGTTAACACGCAGGAATCCTGTGAAATATCATTTTTATTACTGGTAAATCTCTTGAGAAATATTACAGTGCTTACAGCTTGCTTGGGCATAAAGATCAACCCTGACTACTTCGAAAATTGAAGTATTTATAAGAAAAATTACAAACGATCCTGTCATTAATGATTAGGACGTGTCAAAATCCAAAGCTAACTAACTAGATAATAGAATACAAAATTGCAGGAACTGCTAATGATCTGTCGGATTCTTCATGTTGATTTTGGGGGGAGGCCGTTGGGGAGTCATTCGCTTGACTTTGACTGCTCCACATGCTGACTCGGTTTGTACACCTCATCCTTTATTTGATCAATTCACACAACTCTTCCCATCTTTGTTGATTGGGAATGGTGATTTTTAATAGCCTGCGGTAGATTTCATCCATCTCTGTATATTTGGAAAAAGTCGGCTTGATGATAAAAATGTACTTGATTTCATGTTGGATATTGAGATCCATCTGTAGAGTCTCTAAAAATTCTTTACCTGTTATGCTACCCTGTATCCCTGAGAACTTGGAGCTATCCTTTGCCACCATGGCAATCTTTTGCTTGTAGTTAGACAGAGTCATCAGTTTGTCATTTAAAACCAGCAAACCAGGAAGGCCTTTCTTCTGCAAAGCATCATTCTTGCTCAAGAATCTCTGAACTCCAATATCCATGTTCTAGGATTTCTCCTCCAATTGCAACATCAACTCTCTTTTGGTCAGAACCCTCTTGATCTCGAGGATAGTCTTTGTTATATCCTCAATCTTCAGGTTTTCTAGCTCTTCTTTAGTTTTCGAATTAAGAAACCAAATGATTTCATTTGCTTCTGTGGGCATTTGTCCCAACTCTCCCTTGATCCTGTCGATGGCCTGCTTGCTCCTTAACACCAATTCATGTTGTTCAAACATGATTTGCACCATGGGCCAGATTTCATTTATGGATTTTGAGATATCCATCTAAATGTTCTCTTTGGCTTCTGCCAGTGTTTTGCCCACAACTGTCTGCTTTTGTAGTTGTTGTATCTCCTGCTTCAGTTTTTCTGATGTGTTTCTCTCTGTATTGTAACTGGCTTGGAAAGAAGCTTTTAGTTTCTGGAAATTCTCTATCTCTTGTTCCAATCTTTTGATTTCCGTTCCTTGTAAAGTCATCTTCTCCATTGACGTTGCTAAAGCTTCAAATGTCCCTGGAACTGTCACTGGGGCAGCTGATGGAAGTTCTGCAGTGGTGGTGGCTGATGTTGTCATTGTGCTAACTCCTGTGAGGGTAAATTCACTTAAAGGGATGACCTCCATAGGCTTTGTCTATTCTTTTTCCTTTACTAGTTTTTCCAGCTCTGCCTCCATCTCTTTGATCTGAGCATTCTGCTCCATGATCAATTTTAGCATCTCCTATTTTTGACCCTCTGTCTCTGCCATCTCTTTGGTTTGTGAATCTTCAGTAGCTGACAGGTTTAATTGCTTCCTCAAAGAAGCTATGTCAACGTTCTTTTTCTTCAGTAGTTCTTCAGCTACTTTCACGTTTGAGGGGTCATACCCAATTTTAAGTACCATCTCTTCCAAAGACTTGATCTTGTTATCTTTCGGAAAAGATGACACCTTTTCCAGATTTAGTTGAGTCTGAACATTGTTTAGAGAAACCTGTAATTTTGAAGCAGTTGTGGAAGCATTGGCCAATGTTGAGAAAACCATTTCTCCAATCTGTCTATGCAAATCCATCTGATCGGCGGGATGGACCTGCTTGGCATCAAACTCTAATGTTGACCTTTTGTAATCAGTGATTTTCTTTGGATGAGGCACATGTGCTTGTAAGAAAGCCATGTGCATTCTCCCTCTTTCTATATCAAAGGCAAAGAGCAAACTATGCTGTGTTGTGGAGGTCTACTTCCAGAACTGAGCATAGGTGTTGCTTGTCAGCATCTCGTTTTTCTTCTTGATTAAATCATATTTCTCAAAGATACTCAGTTTTGCAGACTCTTGTGATGGTTGGGTGGTCAAAGTGGTATCAATCTGCTTCTTTGAGGAAGAAGTAGACATTATTTGTTGGTTGCCTGAGAAAGATGGTGAAAGCTCTCCCTAGACTACTGTGGTAGACCGGGTCTCTTCCTCTCCAAACCTGTCAATTGTGTGACTGGTTTTGGGCCTTTTCTTGTACACCTGGAATTCATCAACTGAGACTTCAGTAATCGGAGGGGAAACGTCCCTTCTAGGCCTTTTCTCCTTTGGTACCTATGGAGTAATGGTCTGTGAAATAATGGTTGGAGGAGCGTGTTGTTCAGCATCTTCCAGAGTGTTCACCTCCCACTCTGTTTGATTCACATATTTCTCAATATCAGGTTTGGGCATGGGAGCATATGGGGAACTTTTATTCCTCAATATCATTTCTGCAATGATCCCACATGGATCATAGTGCCACGGGAAACTGATACCAAACTTCATTTCCTTTAGTAGCTTGTTTGCCTCTTCCCCAACAGCTCGACCGTTACAAATAAAGGATCTTATCTGCCCTTTAATTCTCAACTGTTGTTTCTTCTTCAAAGCTACAAAATGTATGTCATCTGAATTGATCATTTGCCTGACGTATTCCAAGGCAAATATCCTTACATGTACATATCTTGGAAGTTTATAAGGAGACAACTCACATCCATAAATTCTGATTTCCGTGTGATTATGATACAAATACCAGTCTCCAGTATTGGCGAGGTCCAAGAGCTGTATAATTCTTTGGATCTCCTCATTTATCCTCGGTTCTTGTCTACCGCTGAGCATGCTTACCACTGGGTGGTAAAACTTCTCAATGAATTGCTTAAAATTAAACTCTGGGGCATTTTTCCTTAGTAGCGAAGTCCAAGAGGTGACAAGTCGTGGTCTGTCATCCTGGTCCAGTTTATGCATGGGAAACAAGAACTTATCTGCTTAAAAGAACAGGAACAAGTAAGCCAGTATTGAAGAATATTGGAACATGCCCTCTGTGGGAAATCTAAAAAGTTGCTCATGTATGTTCTCGGCTAGAAAGTTGTTGTAGTCAAATTAAGTGGTGGCTTTCTCTTCAGCATAAAAGATGGACAAGAAACCCAGGATTGGCTCGTTGTTTTAGGATAAATCCGTGAGTGCGGACACAAACCGATCTACCTAGATCCACCTGGATCTAGAACAAAACAGGACAGAATAATACACTTTCTCTTGATCTAGACTATTGAATGAACCAAGAGGGAAGGATTATGGACATACCTTATGAACGCTTTCCTTAGTTCTCTGTTGTTCCAAGCTTCGCTCCAATGCTCTTGTCCCGTTCAGATCACAACAGTACAAACCAATCGAAGTGAAGGCAGATCAATATATTCAATAACTAATCTATACATATGATCAAGGAGTT
>JASDQU010737732.1:224695-240866 GCA_032191745.1 Picea mariana | reverse complement strand
TATAGCATTTTCAAAGGCATGTTGTTCTATTTCTTCTGCTTCCTCATTTACCTCTGTTTGTGAAAGGAGAAAAAGATCATGCTCTTCCTGAGTAAGAAAAATGGATTCATCGTCGTGAACGCCCATGAGGTTTATATGAGTGTCATCATACTCCTCGTTTACCTCCTCCCCATCATCAACGTAATTCTCTTGGGGGGGGTGGTATGATCTGTTGATCGAGCTCCCTATGTTCTCTTTGATCTCTAGGATCTCTTTGTCGGATCTGGGGCAGATTTTTTCTGAAGTTTGGGTTTTGAATTTGAGGAGCAACTTGGTTCTCCCTAGGTGGGTTTTTGTCAGCTACAGTAAATCTCTCCATCATTCTCTCCATAGCTCTAGATAGAGAATCTAGTTTGGCATCTGATGAGGAAGTGGAAGGCTCTTCCTTGATGGTGACCCTCCTTTTTGTTCTCTGCTTGGCTCTTCTGGCTAAAATATTTTCTTCCACACTAACAACACTTTTCTGCATGTCTCCCAGAGTAGAAGAATTTATTTCCCTTAGTTGATATGACATGCCAACGTCAAATCCATAGGGGAATTTTATTAATGCCAAAACTTGAGGTGGTTTGATATCAGCTGGAATTGCATTGTACAGATTGTTGAAACGAATGCAACAATCTTGCACTGTCTCTCCTTGGTTCCTTATGATACTCTCATATTCTGACAAGATCTGGAGAGGATTTTTCTTTACCTCCCATTTGTCAAGAAAACTTTGATGAAAATCAACAATGTCAGTTATGGAAGAAACACGTAAGGTTTTGAACCACTTTTTGACTTCTCCAGTCAGACTCTGAGCAAATATTCTCATTTTCACATCAGCCTCATCAACTTCCTGCAAATCAAAATAATCATTCATTTTGTCAACATGTTGTTGTGCATTCAGAGGACCAGTACCATCAAACTGAGGAAGTCTGTTTTGATAGTCCTAGGGCATGGGATGTAAAGGAGTGGCTAACACTAATGGAGCATATCTCACTGCCATGACTGGTGGAGGCTGGACAACAACCTGTGTGATTGGAGGGGAGGTGACAAAGGTTGTGGGAGATGAAGGACTGGGAGGAACGGAGTGGGATGGTTTACACTTAAGAGAAGCTCTAGCAATAGTCATGGCAGAAAGTTTGATTGATTGTTGGAAGTGAGCTTTCTCTAAGGCTTGATCAAGATTTGCTACTAGGTCTTCTAACTTGTCAAATTCTTGAAGAAATCTTTGATCAAAGTCTTCCCTGGGAGATAGTATTTCACTTAAAAAGCTGTCGGATTTTGTTCTAAAAAGGCTTTGTTCAAAAGTTATGTCAAACTTGAGATCCTAAAGGGAAACCAACTTCTCTGGGAGAGAAGGGGACCGATGAAGACAACTGTGACTCCCAGAACCCTCTGCAATGTTTTTCTTTCTAAGTAATTTTTCAGGATTGTCTATTGTTGTTGCAGATTCTGGATCTGGATGAGATCTAGTGAAAACTCTTTTAGGAGCCAAAATTTTTAATTTTTAATTTTTATTTTTAGAAAATTTCAACTAATTATATACAAACTTTAACAACCACTGAACATTGTCTATTTATAAGTTTAGATTTTGCGATTAGTTCAGAAATAAAGTTTTCTTTATTTGGGGAAAAATAAATCATGGGAAGGAAAGTTTTTTCATTTCCCCGGTATGGTCACCACTAAGTTATAGCTCTATAAATTCCCAGAGGTTGTCACTATGTAGAAGAAATTTACCGAAGGTAACTTTATCCAACCGCTTCGAAACTGGGATCTAGCCCTTCCAGTTTCAGAGAGGGATCTCTCTGTAAGATTTAACTTTGTTTTAGGTTTTAGATATTAGGCTATTTAAATAAATGAGACTGTATTGTTTGTTTTATAAAAATGGCTGAAATATCGCTTACGCATCCATTGGGCTATGGGCTCTGTTTTATAAAATTTGAGATCAAAGAATAGATTTTATAAGGTGTTTTCACAGGGCAGGATAATGCAATTGTTAGATCCTTTAGAATAAAATGATGGGTAGAAAAAAAGATGAGAAAATCAATTATAACAAAGAAGCATTTAAGAATTTCTTTATCATAACGTCATAAGATAAACATTTAGATCTTTAAAAGCCAGAAATAGAGTATACAAAGATAAATTCTGCAACTTCAACTTCTTTTAAATGATCAGATATAGAAAACATAAATGATTACAAAGATAGAAAAAACCATTCAACGAAGAGGAGAAAACATCACCAACAGTTAACACGCAGGAATCCTATGAAATGTCCTTTTTATTACTAGTAATTCTCTTGAGAAAGATTACAGTGCTTACATCTTTCTTGGGTGTAAAGATCAACCCTCAGTACTTCGAAATTTGAAGTATATATAAAAAATATTACAATCCATACTGTCATTAATGATCAGGACGTGGAAAAATATCAGGCTAACTAACTAGATAACAGAATACGAAATTGTAGGAACTGCTAATGATCTATCAGATTCTTCATGCTGATTTTGGGGAAGGCCGTTGGGGAGTCATTCACTTGAATTTGACTGCCCTGCATGATGACTCAGTTTTTACACCTCATCCTTTATTCGATCAACTCACACAACTCTTCCCATCTTTGTTGATTGGGAATGGTGGTTTTTAATAACCTGCGGTAGATTTCATCCATCTCTGTATATTTGGAAAAAGTTGGCTTGATGATAAAAATGTACTTGATTTCATGTTGGATACTGAGATCCAACAACAGAGTCTCTAAAAATGCTTTACCTTTTATGCTACCCTGTATCCCTGAAAACTTGGAGCTGTCCTTTGCCACCATGGTGATTTTTTGCTTGTAATTGGAGAGTGTCATCAACTTGTCATTTAGAACCAGTAAACTAGGAAGACCTTTCTTTTGTAAAACATCGATCTTGCTGAAAAATATTTGAACTTCGATATCCATGTTCTAGGCTTTCTCCTCCAATTCCAACATCAGTCCTCTTTTGGTCAGAACCCTCTTGACCTCGAGGATAGTCTATGTCTTATCCTAGATCTTTAGGTTTTCCATCTCTTCTTTGGTTTTTAAATTAAGAAACCTGATGATTTCTTTTGCTTCTATGGGAATTTCTCCCAGCTCTCCCTTTATCCTGTTGATAGCTTGCCTGTTCCTCAACACCAGTTCATGTTTTTCAAACATGATTTGCACCATGGGCCAGATTTCATTTATGGATTTTGAGGTATCCATCCAAATGTTCTCTTTGTCTTCTTCCAGTGTTTTGGCCACAACTGTTTGCTTCTGCAGATGTTGTATCTCCTGCTTCAGTTTTTCTGATGTGTGTTTCTCTGTATTGTAATTGGCTTGGAAATCAACTTTTATCTTCTAGAGATTCTCTATCTCCTGTTCCAATCTTTTGATTTCCATTCCTTGTAAAGTCATATTCTCCATTGATGTTTCTAAAGCTTCAGATGTCCCTGGAACTATCACTGGGGAAGCTGATGAAAGTTGTGCAGTGGTGGTGGTTGATGTTGTCACTGTGCTAACTCCTATGAGGGGAACTTCACTTAAAGAGATGACTTCCATAGGCTCTGTCAGTTCTTTTTCCTTTACTAGTTTTTCTAGCTCTGCCTCCATCTCTTTTATCTGTGCATAGGTGCTTCTTGTCAACATCTCGTTTTTCTTCTTGATTAAATCATATTTCTCAAAGATACTCAGTTTTGTAGACTCTTGTGATGGTTGGGTGGTCAAAGTGGTATCAGTCTGCTTCTTTGAGGAAGAAGTGGAGATCATCTGTTGGCTTCCTGAGAAATATGGTGAAATATCTCCCTAGACTACTGTGGTAGACTGGGTCTCTTCCTCTCTAGACCTGTCAGTTGTGTGACTGATTTTGGGCCTTTTCTTGTACACCTGGAATTCCTTAGCTGAGACTTCAGTAATCGGAGGGGAGACATCCTTTCTAGGCCTTTTCTCCTTTGGTATCTATGGAGTAGTGGTTTGTGAAATAATGGCTAGAGGAGATTGTTGTTCAACATCTTCCAGAGTGTTCACCTCCCACTCTGTTTGATTCACATATTTATCGATCTCCGGTTTGGGCACATGAGCATATGGGGAACTTTTATTCCTCAATCTCATTTCTGCAATGATCCCACATGGATCATAGTGCCAAGGGAAAATGATACCAAACTTCATTTCCTTTAGTAGCTTGTTTGCCTCTTCCCCGACAACGCGATTGTTATAGATAAAGGATCCTATCTACCCTTTAATTCTCAACTGTTGTTTCTTATTCAAAGCTACAAAATGTATGTCTTCTGAATTGATCATTTGCCTGATGTATTCCAAGGCAAATATCCTTATAGGTACATATCTTGGAAGTTTATAAGGAGCCAACTCACATCCATAAATTTTCATTTCCGTGTGATTCTGATACAGATACTAGTCTCCAATCTTGGCAAGGTCTGAGAGGTGTATAATTCTTTATATCTCCTCATTTATCCTTGGTTATTTTCTACCACTGGGTGGTAAAACTACTCAATGAATTGCTTAAAATTAAACTCTGGGGAGTTTTTCCTCAATAGTGAATTCCAAGAGGTGACAGGCTATGGTCTGTCGTCCTGGTCCAATTTCTGCATGGGAAACAAGAACTTATCTGCTTAAAAGAACATGAACTTGTAATCCATTATTGAAGAATACCAGAACATGCCCTCTGTGGGAAATCTGAAAAGTTTATCATGCATGTTCTCATCTAGAAAACTGATGTAGTTGAACTGAGTGGTGGCTTTCTCTTCGATCGAAAAAATTTACAAGAAACCCAGGATTGGCTCATCCACCCATTCGTCTGAATAATATCCGACCAGACAACACAAGGATGAAATGACTTGGTTGCCTTTTTTTGAAAACATGGAAGAATGGTAGGGGGGATTTTTCTTGGGGAATTGGGCATTTTGTGGGAGGAAAAACTCGAAAATCTGCGCTCTCTAGGGAAAAGACAGATTCTGGTACATTTCAGTTAGAACTTCAAGGGTGAAAGGAGAGGGGGATTCAGCTATGGGGATTTGCATCATCTGGTCAATGGCCTTGGGTGTGATAGTGAAAGGGTCTCTCCAGAAGATGAAACAATGGCTCTTTTAATCTTTTTTCTTTTCTTTTCATCTTTTTCTTTTCTTTTCATCTTTTTTCTTTTCTTTTCTTTTCGTCTTTTTTCTTTTCTTCTCTTTTCATCTTTTTTCTTTTCTTTTGAAAATAATTTGCAGAATGAAATATTATTTACAACCAAATTACACCAAGAGTGAAAATTTTCCTGTCACCAGTTGATCCTATGAATCACAGGGTTATAACATGGTGAAAGAAGTAAAATTAAAAATTCATGAATGTAAATGAAAAGGGATTATTTTTGTACATGGTAAGATTTTTTTTTAGTGATAAGTACTGCAATAAGTGCTTGAGGAACCTCCCATTTATAGGAGCCCCAAACAAATCCCCATCTAGCTGAGCTAAATCATAAGTGTTGTTATCTTGGATTGCAACCATTGGAAGGTTCCAAGCCAAATATTATCGAACTTTCCATGTTTCCCTTTAGCTTCTCTTTGAGCATCCCATTTCAAAACCAAATCCCCTGCCATAAAATTTCTTTCTTTGGTTTTTTAATCAAATACTTCTTTTATTATTTCTTGATGAGCTTGAGACTTTATCTGAGCTTGATCTCTTACTTTATTAACTTCAATAAACTAATTAGTTCTTCTATGCATATCATTTGATTCTTCCTCCTCATATTGCAGTAGTTTCATCACGTGGAGGCTGAGTTGAATGGGGAAAATGGCTTCCAACCCATACACCAATTGAAAAGTGGAAGTTCCAATGGCCTCTTAATGCTAACTCTGTCTTCCCAAACAATATATTTCAGGTGGGAATCCCACGCCTTCTTATTTTGAGATAACATTTTCTTGATAATTTTGATAAGGTTCTTATTGGAGGATTCAACCAAACCATTTCCCTGTGGATAGTAAGAAATAGAGTGTCTCAGCTCTATATTATAGTTCTGGAAAAAAATTAACAAATTTGGCAGATTGGAAGGCCTAGGAATTATCAACAATGATCTATCTTGGGCACCCAAATCTGGCCAAGCTATTTTCCTCTAGGAACTTTATGATGATTGTATCCATGGCTTCCCTTGTGGGTATGGCCTCTACCCATGTTGTGAAATAATCAGTGGCTGTCAAAACACATTTTGTTGTCCACTTTAATTTGGATTAATCTCGCCAATGAATTCTAATCCCCACTGTTGAAAAGGTATCTCAACTTTCATTGGATTTAGTGGGAGGGAAAACAACTTCTACTTTCCTGCAAACATTTGACATTCTACACATGCTTGAACCAAGCCATTTACATCAAAAAATAAAGAGGGCCAGTAATACCAAGCTCTAAGGATCTTTTATGCATTGGCTCTCCAAGCATGGTGACCCCCACACACACCCTTATGAAACTCAATGATTATGCCTTCAATTTCTTCTTCAGTGAGTAAATTGAGTAGGATTCCCCTTGGGTCTTTCCAAAATAGATTCCCCCACAAGATGCAATACTTTACATCCTCAATATTAATAGACCTAGCTTTGGCTTTATCCCATGCTGGTGAGAAGCTAAAATTTTGCAAGTAAAATATAATGTCTTTATACCAATCAGACTGAGAAAATTTGGCACTTACATCTAATGAAGGTAATTGTGTTTCATCCTCTTTAGATTCTGCTCCTACAATGTTTTTTGACAGTGAATTCAAGTCTAAAACCTCACATTAGATCCAACCAACAATTTGGCTAGTCCTTGTCCTTTTACCATCTTTGTGGGCTTGATCTCCACGTCATACTCATGAATCTTAGCAATCCATTTACCTCTTTTTCCCTCACTAATAGGCTATGTGAGAATGTATTTTTATAGTGTTGGTAGGTACAAAAGCCAATATCTTAGAGTGTAGTATATAATCTCTGAAAGCCTTTAATGCTTTGACGAGTGCATAAGCATGTGTTTCCATGTTGTTATACTTCAGTTCGACATCTCTCAAGGCCTTGCTAAAGAAGGCTATGTGAGACTCTTGATTTTCCTCATTCTTCTGTAGCAACATGGCAACTATAGTATGAATCAATGCGAAAGAAAAAATGAGACTCTTTATGATAATTTGGGATGATAATAAATTGAGCTTCTTCCAAGGATGCTTTGATCTACTGAAAGGATTATTTAGCTCCAACTTTCCACTTGAATTAATGGTCCTTTTTTCACATGTTGGCAATATGATTCACCATTTCTATAAAATTTGGGACAAACCTTCTCAAAAAACCTATTTTACCTAGGAAATTTTGTACCTCTTTTTTTTTTCCTAGGCTGAGCAATTTGTTTGATTGCCTCCAGCCTTTCCGGATCTACCTTCACCCCTTATTTGGATACTATATGGCCAAGAATCTTTCCTTCTTCTATAGAAAAATAATACTTTTTGAGGTTCAAGTACAAGCCAATCTTCCTACATGTCACAAAGGTTTTCCTTAAATGTTTGATGTGATCTTCATCTATCTTGGAGAAAACAATCATTCCATCAAGGTATATGACAATAAATTTATCTCTCTCACCCACAAAAGCAATGTCCATAGATATCTAAAATGTTTCTCCTGCATTTATCATACCAAAAGGCATTTTTTCATACATGAAAGTCCCCCATGGTGTTGTGAAGGTTGTCTTGTCTTTGTCATCTAGGTGCATGGCCACTTGGTTGTATCTTGAAAAACCATCCATCATAGATATCCTATTTCCCCCCACCACTTTCTATAGTATATGATCCATCTTGGATACAATGTAGTTATCTTGTAAAGATAATTTATTCAGGTTTATGAAGTCTACACATACCCTTATTTCCCCACTATTCTTCCTCACTAGAACTAAATTAGCAACCCATTCTGAGTAGCTTAAGGGAATAATAATTTGGGAATCTAATAATTTCCAAAACCTCTTTCTCAATGGTAGGAAAAAGAAGGGTATTAACTTGCTTAAGCTTCTACTTGAAAGTATTAGTATCAGGATTGAAGGGTATTTGATGCTGGATGATACTAGTATCATAAGTTTTCAGGTACTCGTATCTCCATGCAAAGACATCCATGTAATCTTTGAACAACTGAAAATACTTTGCGCTATGATCAACATGAATATTTTTGGACAACTTAATATATTTAGGATATTTTTTAGTCCCAATATTATATTCCTTAATGTTACCATCTTTGGGGAGGACAACTCATTTTACATGTACATCGTTTCTATCAAACAATTGTTCTAACATAACCAATCCTTTGGGAATGAAGTTATTATTAATATTCAAGAATTTATGCTCATCCATTTAATTGCTAAATTTAGGGATCTCTTCAGCCTCCTCCCCAATCTCTTGTTTGGTGTCTTCTTCACCATCTGAATCAATATGAGTATTTGCAAAATCATCTATCACTTCCATGAATTTTTTGATTTGTTGATCATCTTCAAAAACTTGCCATTATTTGATATTATTAGGAATGGAAGTTTTGTATCTCATCTTGATCTCGTATTTAAATTGAGGGGTGGATGGTACTTTAAAGGTACTAGAAGCTACTACTAAGGAATCAACTAATTGATTAAACTCTCTCAAAATAGTAGAAATATTGAAAACTACATAAAAACGATCAATCATATCCCATACCCAATTTTTGTATGCCCTCATTCTTGGATGCCTTGTTTGATAGGAACCTCTTACTTGTTACACAACTAGCTCTGAATCTCCAAATACCACCATCTCAGTAATTTGCATCTTTCTTGCTGCCTCTACGCCTAAGATCAAGGCCTCATATTCAACTACATTATTGGTGGCCTCAAACTCAAGTTTGTAGGAAAAATGAACTTATTTTTTGGTAGGAGAGATGAGCACTACGCCATCCCCATCTCCTTCTTTTGAGAATGCACTGTAAAAATACAATTTCCATATACCATCCACTCCTTCCATAGGGCTTACAAGAGGATCTGCAAGCAGTGGGGTTTCATTGTACTCTTCGTTTACAGATAAGATACAACAACCCATATATTCATCAACAACATATATGGGATGATTCACAGGGTTGTTCTGATCAGTCACCACACACACAAACTTTGTCTCTCAATACAACCTTCTGAGCTCTACTCCAAAACTTGGTACGATGGCATAATTCATATCCATATACATAGTGCCTCCAAATTTTTGTGCCCATGTTCTGGACAACAACATGCCATAATTTGTTGGTACATCAACCACTACAATGCTCATCATAATGCTCTTTACAAGAAGCTAGCCGAGGGTGAAAACCATATCTTTAATCAACCCATAAAATTTCACTTTCCTTGCATCAAACAAATAAAGGTCATGATAGGTTCTGATTATTTCCAACACCAATGTTTCCATGACTATTTTGGGTATCAGATTATGTGATGTTCTAGAATCAAGCATACAATTGTGCATCATCTTATCATGAATATTCAAGGTCACATAGAATGGTTCCACAGATGCTTCTTTCTCATCAATATGAGGACCAAAAACTATGGTAGGGGACTCATCTTGTACATTCGAAGTATCAGGGGGATTTGTTGATCCCTTCCCCAACATCATTTTCTCATTCTATTTATGGTATGAGGGGTTTTTATCCAGCTCCACCAAAGGAATAGGAATCTTGATGTTAGATAATTCACGATCAAAATTGAAAGGTGAAACTAATTCCTCAAGATCTTTAGTTTCTATTTACCTTTTTACAGGCTCCAAAACTTCATGTACCTTAGGGATGTCCAAAATATTTCTAGCTTTATCTTTGGACAACTTTGGACCAACTTTCTTAGTCTGAGGCTGACTTTCTGCAACAACTATTTTATGCCTAGGCCTTAAAGTATGCAACATCCCCCCCTAGAGTTTGGAAAAATAGCCTCATGAAGACATCATCGTGCTCTCCAAACTGGTCATCTATAAAGTCTCAGAAAGAACTCATATTCTCTTTAGATGAACACATTTTGTCCCCATCAAATTTGGGCAGATATTTCATGTAATTCTCAGGGAGGTCATGGGTGATTTGGGGCATATTTAATGAGGAAAATATGGAAGTGACCCAAGGATTTGTAGGGGGTGGGGGAGGTTGATTTCCCCTAGGTATTCCTCCACCTAAGCCAACCATAATATTTTTAATAATAGTGTTATGGAATTCAAAATACAAAGGAGGAACGAGAATTTTCAAGAAGGGTCGATGGGGAGAACTGACTTCTTGATTAAATTCTAGAGGATAATTTTGGAGGTCTATTAAAAGTTATGGAGGGAATTTAGCAGCAAAAATAAAATCTTCAGGTATATCAGTTAGATCTATATATTTAGCATTTTGATGAATAGAATAAGAAGAGTTTTCAAGATAAGGGTTACCTGAGAAAAAGGAGGCATGACACTCTCTGATGTTCCTCTAGGTCACAAGATTTTTTGGATCTGAATATATTGGACTTTGGTCTAGATCAGGGTGTCTTCTGGTGTGTATTTTGGTAGAGGCCATATTGTCCTTCAAATATTTCTGAGTTAATTTTACAAATTATCTCAAATATGAAAGGGATTTTTCCACAAGTGTTTCAGTAAATCAATCTTGAAAGGAGGATGAAATGATGGATCAGAGGAAATAAAAATAAACATGCAAGGCACTGCTAAGAATGAATCCTATAGACTATGGAAAAGAACAATGTGCCGAGAAATTAAGAATTCAATAGCTCTAACATATGCATACAAATCAATAAAAAATTTCTTCAAACAGTCAACATCTTCACACATTCAAATACATGGAGGTACCTTTTGCATATCATTTAAATGCACAAATAAAATGACAAGAAATAGTCATACATTTAGATGAAATCAATTATGTGTCATTACTAGACATCATAAAGTAACACTGAACATAATGAATAGCTTGTTGCTTGAGATTTTATATATTAGTTCTGATACAATAAAAGAAAGAGTGGAAGGAGATGCTTTACGAGAACACAAATACTATAAGGAAAGAATTACATACTGAAAATTACATGTAGGGGATTAATCTTTGTTTCCTTCTGCATTTATCAAGTGATTGTGCTCAAGGTATCTGGTCAAACAAATCCGGTAGTCAGAAACTCTTCAATTCCCCAAATTGTCGATGTTAACAACATGTTCCTTCATTGTCTTTTATTCCCTTCTTTCATTCCTTAAAACCGCTTCTTGAAACAAATTCTAACTTCTTGAAATGGCTTACCAATTGATTTCTTGAATGGTTTCCACTTTGATCAAAATCAATTACTTTTAATTGCATGAATTCTGCTATGTTGAGATAATGGGGCAACTGGGAACCTACAGGATGAGAAATTCATCATGATTTCCCCTTAGAAATATCTGTAATCATTTTCCTCTTTAGTTGGAAGCTCAAAATCCTAACTACAAAGATCACACGACTCAACAACCATTGGATCGATCTTGACCATTGATATTTAAAAATGGAACTTCACATTGTTGGAAGACAACCCCAACACTCAGTGTATCGAATATACAATCATCATTGGTCTGTATATAAATGTGATTGAATATGGGCCATCCATATTGGAATGAATATAAACCCTCCATCATAGACCTGATCAAATCTAGGTCGTTGATACGTAGACTGATGAGCCTTAAATGCCCTGACATTTAAAATTGAAACTGAATCATTGATATGGAACATTAATTGGCTGAACTTGCCTTTTATTTAACAATGTCGTTGTCGGGGAAATTGGGGATAAACTACATTGGGGATTGTTCATTGTGTTTCACCGCTGACAATGTATACAATGATCTCCACCATCCATATCTCATTGAAACGATAAGGGTCCTTGATTTGGCTAGACCATAAACCAAAATCGGTTAAGGCATTTGATGGTCATGCTAACGTCACCATGGATGTGGCGGCCTTATAATGGTCTACACTGATATTGATGTGGCATGGAGGACAGGACATGTGTCACACATTTTTTAGGATGCTAATCTATATATACGATGGGTTCACATGTCCACGTGGAAGATGATGGTTTGTCTTGACAATGTTGCATTGGCATGTCAAGCTTTCATTTCTTTGCATTTCACCAATTATTGATTTCTTCATTGACATTAATCTATGTATCCAGAAATTCTTTTTTCATTTTTGTTGACAATGACATCCACCATGATCTCTACCATTGATATTTCTTTGAAACAAAGGGAGTTGTTGATCTATGGTCGACAAAAAGATAAAAATGGCTTAGGAAACTATTTTCACACTGACACTAGACACATGATAGCCTTATATTGGTCTGATGAAGGGTTAATGAGGCAACTAGGAAGGACACATGTTACCCACTTTTGACATATTGACCTATGCATCCGATGGGTTCCACATATGCATGTGGCAACATCTAATTAATCTGTGATGGTTTGTCTTGACAATGTTGCATTGGCATGTCAAGCTTTCATTTCTTTGCATTTCACCAATTATTGATTTCTTCATTGACATTAATCTATGTATCCAGAAATTCTTTTTTCATTTTTGTTGACAATGACATCCACCATGATCTCTACCATTGATATTTCTTTGAAACAAAGGGAGTTGTTGATCTATGGTCGACAAAAAGATAAAAATGGCTTAGGAAACTATTTTCACACTGACACTAGACACATGATAGCCTTATATTGGTCTGATGAAGGGTTAATGAGGCAACTAGGAAGGACACATGTTACCCACTTTTGACATATTGACCTATGCATCCGATGGGTTCCACATATGCATGTGGCAACATCTAATTAGTTCTGACAGGGCTCCGCTGGACGACTGATGTTACACCTATCCTGAATGATTTCGAGGCCTGAGAATAGATTTGTACCGTTGATCAGTTTTACTTGAAAAAGTCCCGAGAGAATATCTAGGCTGTCCATTGGAGCCACCCATCGGAGGGGTATGGGTCTGGAATTCAAACATGACTCTAACGAGGGGAATTTGAGATCACATCTTGACTGTCAATCTAGAGTAGACAAGGGAATTACGATGATACATGAGAGCCATTGATATAGATGCAATTGAAAACAAAATTCGGCTAAGGTAGAAATGAGCAGGCTACCATCACCTTGGGAATGTGGTGAATTTTCGCTAGCCCATGATGGCTCTGCCATGGTAGGGGTTGTCACCCATTTTTGGTGCATTGACCTATGTATTTGGAATGTTCCACTTGTTCATGTGGCAATCACTAATTGGCCCTAATAGTGCTTCGTTGTTTGACTAGTGTGACACTCGGCCAGGATGCTTGGGTACCTGGGAGAAGATCTAGATTGTTCATCGGTCCTACTTGAAAAAGTTTCGAGAGCGGATCTGGACCATCCATTGCAAGTGACTCTTCGGATTTCTATAGGATCAGTTTCAAAAGAGACTCCAAATAAGGAACTATGACAATTGTTGATCCATCGGAGGAGCTAGGAACACCCAAGAACCGTCAATCTTACTTGACCATGATCCTAAAAAATGGCTAAGGGGAAATTATTTCTCTTTCATCAACTAAATCACCAACAAAATTAGGATTTCTCCTCTTTGAAATTGGGCTAAGTCTAGGAACACGGATTCTCTAGGTGAATGGATATTCAACTAGCCAACCATTATTATTCATTTATGTTGTGGTTCTTATTCACTTGGTTTCCACAGTAATTTCGAGAAAAAATGACAATCGAATGACTAGAAAGAAACTTGATTTGATAACCATTAATACTCAACAATTGTGAAGCAACTAGACTTTAGGCAGGTTGCAATTTAGATACCTCTTGCTCAATCTTTATAGCTTTTATCCGAGTCATGATGGCTTACCATCTCCCATACTCTGGGTTGCCTGGATGTGATGAGCCTTGGTTGACCTGTAGTTGTAAAGGTGAATGAGGGGGGATATTGGGATTCGATCTGTGGGCATGTTGATCATCATCATGGTAGGGATCATGTTCTCGATTGCAAGCCACAAGATATGATTTCCTCTAATTACCCCTAGGCATGTGGGGTAATAGAGTCAATGTTTTACACTTAAAAATAATTTTAATGTGTTATGGGTCACTTAAGTGAAAAACATAGTAAATTATTTATGTACCCATATGGCTAGTTTTTATATCTGTCTTAGACACATAAATGTGAATTTTATTACAATTTCTCAACCACTTATGTTTTCCATAATCTTAAGTGATTTATCAAACCCAGGGATGGTGGGCTAGGGTTTATTGGATTTTATATCAAAAGGAAAATGAGAGCATCGTATGGGATATCATTTTTTCACGAGGGATGGAGATTCTTGAGAGGGAAGTTACATTTTTGCAGGTTCTAGACAAAAACCTAGGTCTACACTTGCTTGGAGGCCAAAATCAACCAACAATAATTGGTGATTCCAACTAGGAATTACGTTGAGCTTCAAGAGAAACAATCTCAGTTTTCTATAGCTTTTAGGTGGCTTTGGACATATTAATTGAGGAGATTATCTCATTTATTCTACATCATTTTATTCCTCTACTTCTATGTTTTTTACCTAAATTATTCCATCTAGTAACTGATTTCTAAATTATTCCAACTAGAAACTGATTTCTCTAGGATAGAACAACAACATCTTATTGTGAAGTGTATACATCATATTTGGCATATTGTTCGTGATATTTTCAGGTGCTTAGGTTTGGTTATCCTATTCCATTTTTCTATAGAAACAATCAATTGTGTTTATTTTTGGTTTCTATGCTTAGATCTTCTGGGAAGACTATACTCTTGAATCTAGTCAAATTGTTTTTCATGGATAGAGTTTAAGGTTACAATAAAAATACATATTTAGGTGCATCGTCGATGAAAAGAATAACCTAAAATCAATGAAATCCTTCTTCTCATCTCTCGAAAAAATATGATAGAGAAGAATTCAGTTCTTGGATAAAAGAATTGGTTAAATATCACCCTTCTACAAAATGTAGAAGATTTAATCAATGAGGAAGAAATTCCTTTCACAAAATCTATGGAAAAACACTTTCCTCTCATAAATAAATGGTAAAGAAGAATTTAATAGTCATGTTGCGATCTTACAAGCTTCCAAGAGATTCAAAATACTATACCATCCAATCCTCAATTTTTGGTTTGAACAAAATGCAGTCGTCTAACAATTACTTACACTTTGAGATAGAAGAAACAAAAAAATAAGTAAAAAATTAAAATACCATATAAAACATAATCAAAATAATCCAACAAGGATCTAACATTTATCACGCAAGCCCATCGGGGACAAATATGCATTAGTAAGTTTTTTTAATATATACTTATTGGTTATAACTTACATGCATGTGGCTTTTTCTAGCATATTGTGAATGTGCTCTATTATGCTAAGTATTAAATTGATTTATAAAACTTTGATGTGAAAAAGGAAGACATACATAATGTTCATTATGGAGGGTCAGGCATGCCTCAAGAAAAGGTGCACGTGTGACAATGGTCGGGCCTCACAAAAGTTTCTGAATTGTTTGGGAACTATTAGATGAGAAAATTGACATACGTTTATCAGACAAGTAGCTCAATGCATCGTGGGAATGTGAAAGAAGTGTACATTTTTTATGCCTTGTCAAAGAGAGGATGAGGAGACTGAAAGGGAAATGAAAACTTATGTGGTCTGCAAACGGAAATTAATGTTGATGTCGATTTAACACTAGAGTCATATAAATGTAAATTAAGTCTCTGCCAATTTCTTCTTAATACTGATGACCAACCCAATAACTATTAAATCTCTAAAACTGATGATCAGTGACTGACCGCGCTCCACGGAAAATTGACACGAACTAAGATTATGACGGGGATTTTAAAACTTTTCACTTCATAAAAAGTTTTGAATTTCTATTTGCATTTTCTAAAATTATGAGATTTTAAACCTTTACACTTCATACAAAGTTTTGATTTTTTGTTTGCATTTTCTAAAAAATTAGTAGAAACAAAAAGCAACATTTCCACATCATTTCCTTTGATGGGAAAATATTTCATCATACTTTTGGTACATGCTGGAAGGCTCCTGACGTGCTGTGACGGGATCAGTTTTGAACCGTCATCACCCACAGGTCCATGACGTTATATGGTGACCTTGCAATAGTCAAGTTTACGTAGTGCCCAA
>JASDQU010737732.1:199895-216498 GCA_032191745.1 Picea mariana | reverse complement strand
TTATGAGATTTTAAAGCTTTACACTTCATACAAAGTTTTGATTTTTTGTTTGCATTTTCTAAAAAATTAGTAGAAATAAAAAGCAACATTTCCACATCATTTCCTTTGATGGGAAAATATTTCATCATACTTTTGGTACATGCTGGAAGGCTCCTGACGTGCTGTGACGGGATCAATTTTGAACTGTCATCACCCACAGGTCCATGACGTTATATGGTGACCTTGCAATAGTCACGTACTGCCCAATGGGCTATAGTAAACCTCGTACATTCTGAGACAGTGCCCAGTCATATTTAAATGGAAAGTCACGGGAGTCCTACACCACTCAATTGTTAAATATTAGTACCAAATTATTGTTACTTACAATAACCAAAAAGCGACATGAAGAGGTGGTCCTTCAGGTAAGATTCACTGCTAATTTTTTATAGTTCTCCACCAATACGATTCGTTGTAGAGAGAAATGGTGGTGTATGGAGAAACAATGTCATGTGGATGAAAAAGACGAAGAAATGGCGATATCCCAAGGATTAATAGTTTGATTATTATGACAAGGGCACTTATATCCATGGTAACAAAACACCTTTCACTCTCTTGGTTATTGTTGAGGTGGATCCTCTGATTCATGTCCATTAGTATTATTTTATCTATTTGAAACATGCCAACAAATTTATCATGCAGTCACATGCACATGCATGCATTTATATTAAGAATGTGCATGCATGCACTCTTCTGTGAACAGATTGTGTAACTAGTGGATCTAAGTATAATAAGTTAGTCTAATTGTTTGAGAGATGCTATATATACAGGCATACCCATAAAAGAGAGAGTGCAATGCAGCGCAATGTGTGTAGAGTGTGTGAGAAAGACATAATACTGTGGAGTACAGTGTGTCTTTGAGGAGAGGATGGTTGTATGCATGTGCTATCTATTATAACTCTCCCTTGAATAATAAGAATACCGACTATCATTGTCGCATGGTTTTTTCCCACATTGGGTTTCCACATAAAATCATTGTGTCAATTGTGTGATTGCTGTTGTGTTGTGTTTGGTTTGATGTTCTCAGTTTTATGCTCTATTTATGCTTTGTTTTTATTCCGTTGCCTAATAAGTGGTATCAGAGCAGGTGAGCCGAGTTGGATGAGATCTGACATATGAGGACGAGATTCGAGTTCAATCCAAGGGCATTATTCTTTGCTCTAATGCTTCCGGCACCTATCGAGAGGAACACTGACCTTGGTATATGCATAGAGCATTTGGGCGATCCAAGTGTTGTGTGTTGGAAGAGGGGCGATATGCGATATTGAGATCTGTAAGGATATTTCTGTGAAAGAGGGTGAGAACGTTCTATTGTTTGAGACGTTGTTCTGGTGAGGCAACCTTCCTGATGCACTACAAGTGTGACAAAGATGAGAGTGCAAGATGAAGCCAACCATTGCATGAATGAGCGAGACTTGCAAGGGCGAGTTTCTACTTAATATGCGCACATAGATTTGTGTCTCGTGTGCTGGAAAAGATTCATTGCGAGAGAGGCGATAGCCTGTTATCATTGTTGTATGCAACTTTTGGGAGGGTGTGATACCCTTGAAATTCGAGGTGGAGTGATCACGGGAAAGTCATGGAGTGATCTTTCATTGTGAAATTGTTGAAGGAGGTTTAAAAGTTCAATGATAGTTCTAAGTTTGAGGTGGATAAATTCATCAACAAGAATAGCTTTGTGCTATGGAAGCTTAAGATGCAAGGTCTACTTGTGCAACAAGGATTGCAAAAGGCATTGGTTGGAAAGACAAAGAAACCGAAAAACATGATAGACAAGGACTGGGAAGATCTGGATGTAAGAGTGCTCAGTACCATTCGTTCGTGTCTGGTAGATAAAGTGTTATTTAATATCATTGAAGAGAAGACAACAACAGGTTTATGGAACAGACTGGAGAGTCTATATATGACAAAGTCCTTGACGAACATAATCTTCTTGAAGAGGCAGTTGTACAACTTACGTATGAAAGAAGGTACATAAATTGTTGATCACTTGAATGTTTTCAATACTCTGATTTGTCAATTATCTATATGGACGTAATGTATGAATATGAGGACAAGGCAGTTATGCTACGGTGCTCGTTGCCTAAGACTTGGGATCATCTGGTCACAACTATGTGGTTTAGCTCAACAGATGCCATTGATTATGGCATTGTTGTGGGAGCTTTGTTGTCTGAGGAAATGAGGAGAAGATCCAATAAGGAAACCTCAACAATAGAAGCAATGGTGGTCAGAGGTCGATCTACAGAAGGAGGGAAATATCAGAAAATTAAAACTAGGTTTAAGTCAAAACACAGTAAGGGTAAGGGAAAATGTTGGTTCTGTGGCAAATCTAGGCATCTCAAGAAGAATTGTTGGAAAAGACAACAAGCATCCAAAGAGGACTCCCCAAAAGAAACAAATTCAGTTACAAGTATGGTTGATGAAGTTTTTTCTCTTTGTTGTGTCTCACTACCTTTGTTCACATAGAAGGTGTAAGGCGGTGATGGTTGAGTCACCGTGAAATAAAAAAAAAAAATGTATTTACTTTGGAGTTGTAAAAATGATTGATTGCATGTAAATGAACATATGTCTGTAAGACTTGGATAGACATGTGTACCCTTGGTTTATCAGGTCACCTATGAAAAGTCTAGAAATATATTTAGGTAGATTGAATATGTGGGGGGACATGTATGTTGGGTTAACCTTCACTCAGTGAAAGAGTTAATGAGTTAAATCTAGTTTTTTAGGTCAAGAAAGTGGTTTTTTCGGGTCCATGTTTTTTGGGTATCACGTGGTATTGTGTCCATGGATTACATGTAATGAAGCCTATAAAAGGCTTGGTGAACTCCATTGTAAATGGGCCTAGAGGTAAGCAGTGAAGGCTTACTTGGCCTACTTGGTTGGATTTGGTGAAGGTTGTTTCAATGCAAAGTTCGAGGTGGAGCATTGTGTCCATGTTATAAAGGTGGGTATGTAGAAAGGTTGATATGTTGGTAGGTCAATCAAGTGTTTGAGAATATATGATGAAGGTAGGTTCATATCCATGAAACTTGGAAAGTATTGCAAGGAAGCTAGGATCGAATATGCATGTTCAGTAATGCCAAGTTGCAACAATAGTTGTAGACATACACAATTGTGCTATCTGATAACTTGGTCACCATCGGTTGCAAAAGACAGGAAGATTCAGGAAGAGGTATGAACAGGTCATCTGGTAATTACTCAACTGTGAAATTATTCGGTTGTGATGCTTATGTATTTATCAAAATTCTAAGTAGGACCCAGATCAAACAAGTAGATCTTTGATATGGTGATGATGTTAAGGAGTGCAGACTATTGGATCCTACTACCCACATAATCATCATGGACAAAGATGCAATATTTGATGAATCTCCTTTTATAAAATCAAACATAGTAAAAAAATAAAAGGTTCAAAGCATGACTGGTAGTAGAAGGGTATTTGGAAGGTATTAATTTCCATGAAAGTTTCTCACCAGTTCTTAAAATCTTGTTTCTATTCATGTTGTGTTAGCACTAGTTCTGTTAGTACAACTAGTTGTTAAAACTGTTTTACATGGAGTTTTTTGGATAAGGGGATGTATTATGGAACAACCAGAATGACTAGTTCATAATCACAACAAAATATTTGTTTGCAAACTCAAGAATTATTGTATGACTTGAAGCATGCTAGGAAAATAGTACAAGATGTTTGATTCCTTCATGGTGAGCCAAGTTTTACAAGAAGTGAGTATAAACATTTTGTTTATGGTATATTTATTATCTTGGTGTTAAATGTTATATGCTTGTAGGAAGCACAAACATGTTTGAGATCAACGGGTTGGTTTAGTTGGTTAGGATGTTTGTTATGAAGGATCTGTGTGCAACAAAATAAATCTTGGGCATAGAAATACATAGAGGAAATATGGTAAGTTTGGTTATCACAACAGAAGTATGTGGTGAACATACTTAGGAAATTCGGTATGAATAGTGTGAAACCAGTAAAGTCCATTTAGGTTTCCATTGCAAGTTTTCTTCGGGTTTATGTCCTAACTGATGAAGAAGAAAAGGGTTATATGTCTCGAGTATTATATGCTAGTAGGAAGTTTGATGATTGCGATGGGAAATGGTCACCATTTCACATGCAGTTTTTGTTGTCAGTAGACACAAAGAAAAACTAGATGAAGAGCGCGGAAATGGGTGCTTCAAACATAGAAGCACAAGTATCACCTACAATGGTTGCAGTGATTTAGTCTGTGGTTACGATTCATGACATTTGGACAAGAGGAGACCTACCTCAGGTTATGTATTGCAAGAATGCAATGATCTATTCAGTAAGTTTGGATAGGTACAGGATGTGGTGTTCCATGGTGGTCAAAGTGTTGTGCAATTGACTAACAATCCAACATATCAAAATGAGACAAGTCCATCGGTTTATTAGATAGGTTACTGATGGAGACATAATGGTCCATATTGGAGTGAATCGTGCAGACATGTTCACGTAACAATACTGTTAGAGAAGTTGTGGAGTTGTGATGGTGTTTGAATTTTGTTGGCTTGTAGGAAAGGTGATGGATAAATTTGGGCATGATATATCAGGTAAATTGTTGTCAAGGTGGAGATTGTTGGAAACATGCCAACAAATTTCCCATGCGGTCACATGCACATGCATGCAACTATATTAGGAATGTGCATGCATGCACTCTTCTGTGAATAGATTGTGTAATTGGTGAATCTAATTATAATCAGTTAGTCTATACAAGAATACACACATACCCATAGAGGAGAGAGTGCAACATAGTGCAATGTGTGTAGAGTGTGTGAGCAAGACACAATATTGTGGAGTACAATGTGTCTATGAGGAGATGATGGTTGTATTCTTGTGTTGGATATTGTAATTCTCCCTTGAATAATAAGAATGCCGACTATCATTTCCATGTGGTTTTTTATCGCATTGGGTTTCCACATAAATCACTGTGTCAATTGTGTGATTACTGTTGTGTTTTGTTTGGTTTGATGTTCTCAGTTTTTTGCTCTGTTTATTCTCTGTTTTGCTTGTGCTACCTACATTCTCTTCCCTAATTCGAAGACCAGGGATTGAAAATTTTCATCCAGTGTTTTCGCCAGAGAACAATCATTCAAAAGGGAGGAAGTGATTTTTTTTAATATATACCTTGGCCAATGGTTGGTTTCGGTTGTAGTGTGCTTTGTATAATAATATGCTTCTCCCCAGATTCAACAATAGTATGGCAAGGTTTTGCATCTTGCATTACTATAATTGCAATTTCGACTCTTTCATTGCACCTTGTTGAAACTAGTAAATAGGAATCAATGATCAAAATTGAATCTTTGTTAGTCTTTTGAAGGGGTTCAAATCCTTATAATTCAAAAAATATCTAAAAAAAATTGCAAATTTTAAAAATTAATTATTATTTATAAAGGATAATAAATATCATAAAATGTGAGAAAAAGGGTTCTACTTCAATAACCTATAAATGCCTTCACTTACAATGTTAGATTGGTGAATGGGCATATGTTCTTTACACAATGTTTTCCTTTGACATTTACAAACTAAGATCATCTTTATTTTGGTTGGCTCTTATCTATTCTTTGATATGGTGTACCGTTTCACAACATTAAATCCATCATATAGCTCACACCTAGATAAATATCCCACCACCATATTGGTATATGTACTGTTTTGCGTGTTATTTAATGAAATATTCCCAAAGAAGCTTGGACCCCTTGTCTTTGTGAATCTCCCTTGAATTCATGTCCCGAGCATTGTTGATTCTTGTGAATATGAAAATTTGCATCACTTAGTTTATAGACTTCATATGAAAATTTGCATCACTTAGTTTATATACCTCATAGTTTTGAATCCCACACTCACCATGATGCCATTTTCTTTGTTATCTTGGCCTCCAACACTAGCCATAATGTCATTTCCTTTGTTACCTTTGCCTCCTCTCTTGGTTCTATAAAAAAAACAATTACTAGTAGGTTATGGATGTAAATTGTAATAACATTTAGAGCTTATTAGTAAGATTAATTACAAATGAGTTGTTGAATGCCAATTTTGAATCTAGCAAACAATATTGAGTAAACCCAAAAAAAAACAAAAACTTCTAGCTGTGAGATTGGCAAAGGCAACTCTCAAGACTCTCAGCTTGAACTTGTGGAAGGAAGGAAAGAAAAGTGTAACTGGGTAAATCCCGTTGTACATATTAGGTGTCTATTTAAGGCGGGCAATATCCACCCTCCACCATGCTATGGTGGGTACTGCGTAGTAGGGTGGATTTTTCAAATGTATGTGACCCTCTTGCACTATATTGGGATGGGTGTTGTTTAGCAGGGTTCGTAGTGTATTTGGGCTAGTATATGCATTTCACGTGGATTTGAAAAATCCATGTGACCCTCTTATGGTAGGAAAGCATAAGCATATGAACTAGAGACTCTGTTTAGCATTAAATACGAGAGAATATATTTATTGTGCGAAACCTAACTTGGTTAGCGATCTAGGTCTTGCTTAGCCCAGATTGTTGGGCTTTGACTTATGGAGCAGAGACAACTATTTGTTGGTTGGCTGGCAGGCGCCCGTTTTTAGGTGCTGTCTTTCCATTTTCCATACAACAGGTGATTGTGGTGGTGTGCATTCTTTCCATCTAAAATATGTTCGTAATTGACGGACGCTGAATCCTTTCAGGTTCTTTCTTGAATTTGCCAAATTTTCAAAGAATCTTTCATACTCAATTATCCTCTTCTCATTGAGAGCTCAGATCAATCGGACAACGAGAACGGTGGCAGCTATGACTCGAAGTCAACTCCCACTCCTACCAGTCTAGAGAGGGATTGGCGTATCCCTGCAATGACTTGTCGTCCCTGAATCCTTCCATATCGTTTGGTGGTTAGTGAGCAGAGGAGGAGGTTGTTATCATGCAAATAAGAAGAGTTGACATCTGAAGAGGGTCTAGGGTACTTGAAGAGCCAATGAGGAGGCAAATGAGACTGAGTGGAAAACCTCGTTTTCTCTGTCCAATTTGCTAAACTTCATGGAGATGCAACAGACATAAACTAGCTTAGTATGCAGGAAGGAACGTATGTAACCAAGATAACTTACCATGTAGGAAGGCATGAAACTAGTTTAACACATATACAGACCATAAATTAAATACAAAACAACGCAATATGAAACAACAGTAAAAGCATGCACCTTTCTATATCCTCTTCAGCCGATGTAGTCAAGACTCCCTCCTTTTCTCCAACTACTCTGTTGGTTTCAATGTGGGAACAAACAAAATTCAATGAACATCAATGGAAGCTGGTATTCACTGGAGAAAAAGATATATGTATATACAACAAAAATGACTCAACGAACACTTTACAAAGGAAGAAACATGAACCTTTGCGCTTCTCTATCTATGGCTGTAAACATCTAGCTTTTTTTCCCCTGGCCAAAATATATTATAAGGCAGAAAATATCACACAATTGCATGGCCGCAGCTAAACGATTTCTGTTTTTTTTTCACAATTTATCCAGATATTCCCTTTAACCATGTTCTTTATCCTCTACACAGACTGTTGTGCCCATGATACAAGTTCTCAGTTTTCCATGGCGAACTACCCAGACATGCTTCCAAACATGAAAATATAATCTTGAAGAATCTTTGTTGCACATATCATATCTCAAGCACAACACAAATTGTATCGTGCGCACACCAGTCTATGTAGAAGAGAAATAACATGTCATGTCATATCCGCACATCTGACCATACATGGTCTATAAATGTAGGCTGCATACATATGATTTATTTCAACAAAAAACAACGGATATTGTAACTTCACATGTAATCCTCCAACAATTTTGTATGCAACTATTTTCTTTCATGGCAGGACCCAAGCACCAGGAAAATCTCACAGAATCACAGATAATGGCCTCTGAAAAAATGACAAATAACACAACTGCAGATTGACTGGTGGGTGCAGGGGCTGAACCCCGTAAAGCGCCCCCAAAAAACAATAACAATCCAAAAAAAAAGAAAAAAGAAAAGCTCCAACCACCGCCGCTACACCCCAACCTTGCAAGGCTAAATCAAAGAAAAGAAACCAGCAAGGACCAAACCAGCGAGAAAGCACGAGGAGGCCGAACTACACCCCCAACGCCCCAAAGTGAAAACCCCAGGCAAACAAACAGAACCAGCAAAAGCCACCGACCCAGTGAACAACATATGTATCTCCAACGATTACGAAACTGCAGCCAAAGCAGAAAAGGAACCAGAAACATACAAGGAACATGCGATTACAAATAAGAAAACATTGTTACTTGCAAACTGCAAACACTGAACAACAAACAAGGAATACAAAATGAAACTATGGCATTGAAACTTACTCTGAAACGATGAAATGTAGAAGCACAGGTCGAATCGCAAGCGAAACAACAAAAAATAACAACTGAGAAACCAGTGAAGAAGAACCACTCACCGAACCAGTAAACAATGTATCTAGCTTCAACAATTATGAGGATGAAACATACAATGGAAGCACTGAACAAACCAGCAAAGAAGAAGTAGTCACTGAACCAGTAAACAATGTATGTACCTTCAATTGCAGAACAAGGATGAAACATACAATGGCTATTGAATTGGCATGTACTCCGAGAACTGTATTTACATAAACATTTAAGACTCTCAGGCTGTCTAAGGACCTCGCGGTATGCAAACATTTAAGCTGTCAGGGGTTTTGGTGGTGTCGCGTCATGTAGACATTTACGCTTTCAGGCCTATTGAGGCATCTCAGAATAAGTGTCAATAAATTTCAATAAATATACAAATCTTGGATATGAAAACATTTCAATATGCTTAGTACATATCAAAACTGACGGATATATTCGGGTAGAAGAAAATGCTAATACAAACATTTGAACTAATGGTAGCATTAATCAACCTTCAAGCAATATACAGGAAAAATATATGATTAAAACATATTGTCTATGAGAAAAAGTTTGGATATGTTGTCATATACTATATTGGGAATAGCGAAGCTGGCAATAAGACCTCCAATCTCTTAGCTAATCAGATCAATACATATATGTTACTTTTTAATATATAAAAGTATATGTTTTTAATTCCATAACTCCAACAATAGGTATTGTGAAAATATTTCTAGTCGAAGGACAAACTAATATGTAGTCAATGCTTTATCGATCTCTATAGTCCCTCTATGCCAAATGAGCAATATAAAAAAGACTTCCGCGATATACAAATTCACACGCGGACTTGTGGACATAGTCTATATAAAGTATGGACTGAGATTTTATACAACATATGTGGATCCCTCATTCCATACTTAGGCATTTTTTGGATCGCGACCTCATTGGCTGAAAATAGAGTCTTTATTGTTTCGTCTCCTACAAATAGCACTCAGAATTCCACGATATACAAATTGATAGTGTTTTAGAACATATGTGGATCCCTCATTCCATACTTGAGCACTTTTTGGATCGTGGGTTCGCGACCTGGTGGGTTGAAAAATAAGTATCTATTGTTCCGTGTCCTATAAATAGCACCTAGCTTCTGAGATATACAAATTGACACACAGAATTTTGGACATAGTCTCTATATAAAGTATGGAATGATATTTTACATAGCATATGTGGATCCCTGATTCCATACTTAGGCAGTTTTTGGATCGCGGGTTGGCGCGTCGGAAATAGAGTCTCTATTGTTATGTCTCCTACAAATAGCACCCAGACTTCCACGATATACAAATTGATAGGTGGACTCGGGCTGATTGGTTGAACATTGCACTTTTATTGTCCTGTAGTGATCCTCTATGAATTTCAAATTTAGCATTTTTTTTTTTTTTTATCGGGGGCTCTGGGGTTGGCGAACTGGAAATTGGGTGTCTATTGTTCCACGCTTTACAAACACATTTTTCTAGAACATATGCGGATCCCTCATTCCATACTTCGACACTTTTTGGATCGCGAGTTCGCGACTTGGCAGGCTGAAAATTAAGTATCTGTTGTTCTGTGTCCCACAAATAACACCTAGACTTCCGCGATATACAAATTGACATGCGGACTTGTGGACATAGTCTCTAAATAAAGTATGGAATGATATTTTATACAGCATATGCGAAGATCCCGTATGAATATCATATTTAGCGATTTTTTTTTATCGGGAGCTCTGGGGCTGGCGGGCTGAAAATTGGGCCTCTATTGTTCCGCGTTGTACAAAAACATTGTTCTAGAACATATGCAGATCCCTCATTCCATACTTGGGCACTTTTTGGATCGTGGGTTCGCGACCTGTTAGGCTAAAAATTAAGTATCTATTGTTTCATGTCCTACAAATATAACCTAGACTTCCGTGATATACAAGTTGACATGCAGACTTGTGGACATTGTCTCTATATAAACTATGGAATGAGATTTTTTACAGCATATGCGGATCCCTCATTCCATACATAGGTAGTTTTTCATTTGCGTCCTGGCAGGCCGAAAATAGAGTCTCTATTATTCCGTCTCCTACAAATAGCACCCAAAATTCTGTGATATACAAGTGGACAGGCGGAATCGGGCTGGTTGGTTGGACATTGCAGTTTTATTGTCCCGTAGTGATCCCGTATGAATTTCATATCTAGTGATTTTTTTTGATCGGGTCAATGGGGCTCGTGGGTTGAAAATTGGGCCTCTATTGTTCCACGATGTAAAAACACCAGGCACATCTATGCGATTTACAAATTGACAAACAAACCTGTGGGTTGCGTGGCTCAACATTGTAGTTTTCATTGTTCCTTTTCCTCTGAATAGCCCTCGAAGTTCCACAATATACAGATTAATAGATGGACTTGAGGGCTGGCGGGTTCAAGTTTTCCATTATTTACAGATACTAATCCCTATCAACTATATAACATATCTAAAAACCTGATTTTCAATACTAAATGATTAATAATAATTTTTTCTATTCCATAATTTAATTAAACGAGAAAGTTTGCACAATTTGGTCGGGCAACTGATATAAACGTTTTCTGACAAACGAGCAATACATAGTAAACATGTACTTTTAGAAAGTATGGAAAAAAGATTTTATAGAGCATATGCCGATCCCTTTTTCCATACTTGGGCACTTTTTGGATCGTGGGTTCTCGGCCTGGTGGGCTGAAATTTGAACCTCTTTTGTTCGATGTCCTGCAAATATCACCCAGACTTCCGCGATATACAATTTGATAGGTGGACTTGCGGATTCCACGTCTGGCGCGTTCAAGATTGCAATTGTTTAGCAATGCTCATCCTATCTAACTTCAGCGAAAAACATTATTTTCAGATACTAAAATATTAATATTAACTATAGTTATTGTACAAGTGAATTACATTAAATCATTAAAGGATGTTAAATCACTTATTTTTAAAAAATGAAGGAAACAAAAGATTTTTTTGTAAAATTCTATCACTGCAAGCATAACAAGGACCAATTTGAAGTTTAAGGCCCTCTTGTTCATATGATAGCACAATTGCACTCTGCAAAGTATATATTCGTTGATTTCAAATTATTCCAGGATATTAATTTTACCAAGTTCATGGAATAAGCAAAAATTGCAAAAACAATGATCAATTTGAATTTTAAGAGCCTCTTGTTGGTATGATAGGACAGTTGCACTTTGCACACTATATATTCATTGATTTCAAATTATTTCACAACAATAATTTGACCAAGTTCATCGATCAAGGAAAATTTGCCAAAACAAGTCACATAGTACATTTGCATCACAGTGCCATAGAAATTATCAGGCGGATCTGCGTGCTAGCTGGCCAAAAAAAATCAATTATATTGTTCTGTGTCCTCCAAAGAAGAGTTGGAGTTCCACGGTATACAAATTGACAGACAAACTAGATAACCAAGAACCAACCATACTTTAAACAACCCAGAAGAAAGTTCCCAGAAGGTTCCATTGAGCAGAACCCATTGATCTTTGCACCAAACAATTTGATATACAAAGAAAAGACGTCGGCACATTCCTTTTCTCTTTAAAAAAACATTCATATGGATGTTGAACAAATATTATAGAGAGACATGAGGTATTTGCATTTCCTCCCAAAGTTTGATTTAATTTTTTTTTTCCCTACTTCAGCCGATATGCAAAATTTCATTGTCCTCATTTAAGGTGAATTTGCTCTGTATCCGAAGCTACCGTAGCATATAGACACTGCTTATCTTTTTCTATAGATACGTTTCATATGACAACTCTACCAATTTAGGAAGCACATTTTGTAACATAGGTTGCCTAACCGAACACTACACAGTTGTGTTGCCCACGGTTCAGATAACACCATTGACACAATGCCCATAAATATATGGACATTTTTCACTGCATCGCATACAATCAATCGTATCATTGCTTATCAAAGAGGAGACTGAATCTGCGGAATGACATTTTTCACATATAGGCTCAAAGGGGTCAAGTACACATTGGTTGCAACTAAAAGACCTTCAATCTGGCAACACAAGCAAAGGGATTAATACATTGAACAATATAATACACAACTGCATACCCCCTCCCCTTTAAAATAAAAAAGAAAAAGTAAACAAGTGCAGAAATTTGTTGAAGGCTATTTCTATAAGCAAAGTGAGGATGATTTTGTGGATGTATACGCACACAAATTGTAGAGCTAGCTAGTTTCTCCAGATCCTCTACTATATCTACTCGCAACTCTATTACAAACATTTCTTGGGTTGTTCGAAAGATCCTTTCTCTAGCATCCTTCTTCTTTGTTATACTTTTGAACAACATAAGTGGAATCCGCCCTCTATGCAATTGTTGTTCCATTGACGAAAACAAATCTGAATACGTATTGAACAATTGTAGTTGCAACATGGAACAGTGCAATATTTGTGTAACTTATCTGACATATATGTAGACGTGAAAGTTAAGAAAAAAACTGAATATGAAAAGAAGTGCCATTGCCTTGTCGCTGTCTGACTCTCCATCCTTTATATGGAGAATGTGTTGTGACCCAAATTTTCTCGCCAGTGTCATAGCAGCCCCAATTGTTCTGATTGGGTAAATATCAGTGCTCTGTGCAAGCTGCCTAATAGTCGAGTTCGGGAGGAAGCGATATTCTGAACAAATAGAAGGAATTTTTTCCACAATTCTTGTTTCGTCGAGAAAAATAAATCGATCGCAATCACCATGATCATATACTATTTTGGGCAATACATTAAAATTTGTAATGGATATCCCATTATGTGGCAATATATTTTCTGCATGTTTCTGGACAAGTTGTGGAGGAACAGTCAATGTGACTTTCATCATGGCGTCCTTGTCTGTCATATCAGCACGCATAATGGATCTACTTTTGTTTTCCTTTTCCAAGTAGGTGGTATAGACAACCATTATGTCCCCGACGAACAATGGTCCAGTTTGGCGGCTGTTCAATCCCTCTATTGACAGTACTTTGGATGTCACAACTCTAGACCTAATGACATTTTTTGAACAGGAAAACTAAAGTGAATGGTAGTGTGCTACAAGTACACGAATAGTATTGATGAACTATGGAGCCATAGTTTCGTAGCCACACCTCTTGGTCTGTGGAACATGCAACACATTCGACGTTTCACTTGTACTTGTTGATACTTCTTGCGAGATGGAAACCATGTATTGCAAATGGAATCAACATATCCGCCATGACATAGATGAATATATAGCCCAGGAAATTTGTTTGGTAAACATAGTAAGAGCACAACGTATGCATCTTTACCTTTGGCCTTGTCAGTCTGTCGATGTCTGGGATGACTGACTACTCATGGCCATCTCACTAGTCCAACTTTTTCTGATGCAAGCATGTGCAGATGAACATGAGGACTAAACAAATATATGCATTTTATATTGTCCATTAGAAGGACCAAATAACCGTAAAACTGTATGCATCTTAATTTTTTAACTGGAGAAATGTTTAACAGTAAACAGGGCGTGACCACGGGTCACCATGGCCAATCTGTATATCGTGGACCCCTGGAAGCCAGGGGAGAAATCTTCAACCTGCCAACCTGGCAGCCGCAATCGACAAAGTGGGTAACTATGGAATAAGGTAGAAGCAGGATCACATATGTCAGTTCGTTAGTCGCCAACCGACGCACGAGGGAATTTTCGAAAACCACACTAAGTAGATGAATTAGAAAACAAAAGGGATAATAGAAAATGCAAAAAGTAGAAACAAGGAGCGCATAAAGGCCCATTACTGTGAATTCATCGTTTTCAAGTCTAATATTATATGCTCCCACCCGGTTTGTATATTTAATTTACCGACACACTTGGTATACCTTTTAGAAGATTGTACCACAAAACCCTCTATTGTTGCTCAAAAGAATTCATTGCCCTTTCCAAGCAACTTGTCTTTTCCAAGGCAACAACGACGAAGATGCAATCGAGACAAAGGAAAGTTAGTATGAAAAAAACATCTAAAAGAAAAATAAAAAGGTATATTTACCATCCAAAGAGTCCTTCGTCCTGTCCAGTGATTTTGTTTCCTTAACTGCAGCAATGCAGCGCAAACACAATGGACATAAACTAGCTTAGTATGCAGGAAGGAACGTATGTAAACAAGATAGCTTACCATGTAGGAAGACACACAACTAGTTTAACACATATACAGACCATAAATGAAATACAAAACAATGCAATATGAAACAACAACACAAGCATGCACCTTTCTATATCCTCTTCAGCCGATGCAGTCAAGACTCCCTCCTTTTCTCCAGCTACTCTATTTGTTTCAATGTGGGAACCCACAAAATTTAATGAACATCAATGGAAGTTGGTATTCACTGGAGAACAAACAATATGTAGATACAACAAAACTGACTCAACGAACAGTTTACAAAGGAAGAAACATGAACCTTTGTGCTTCTCTATCCATGGCTATAAACGTCTAGCTTTTTTTCCCCTGGCCAAAATATATTACAAGGCAGAAAATATCACGCAATTGCATGGCCGCAGCTAAACAATTTCTGGTTTTCCCTGGCAATTCATCCATATATGCCCTTTAACCATGTTCTTTATCCTCTACACAAACTGTTGTGCCCACGATACAAGTTCTCAATTTTTTGTGGAAAACTACCCAGACATGCTTCCAGACATGAAAATATAATCTTGAAGAATCTTTGTTGCACATATCATATCTCAAGCATAACACAAATTGTATCGTGCGCACACCAATCTATGTAGAGGATAAAGAACATGTCATGTCATATCCGCATATCTGACCATACATGGTCTATAAATGTAGGTTGCATACATATGCTTTATTCCAACAAAAAACAACGGATATTGTAACTTCACATGTAATCCTCCAACAATTTTGTATGCAACTATTTTCTTTCATGGCAGGACCGGAGCACCAGGAAAATATCAAAGAATCATAGATAACGATCTCTGCAAAAATGGAAAATAACACAATTGCAGATTGACTGGTGGGTGTAGGTGATGAACACCGTAAAGCACCCCCAAAAAACAATAACAATCCAAAAAAAAAGAAAAAATAAAAGCTCCAACCACCGTCACTGCACCCCAACCCTGCAAGGTTGAATCAAAGAAAAGAAACCAGCAAGGACTAAACCAGTGAGAAAGCATGAAGAGGCCGAAATACACTCCCAATGCACCAAAGTGCAAACCCCAGACAAACAAACAAAACCAACAACCTAGGAACCAACGAACCAACAAAAGCCACCAACCCAGTGAACAACATATGTATCTCCAACGATTACAAAACTATAGCCAAAGTAGAAAATGAACCGGAAACATACAAGGAACATGCGACTACAAATAAGGAAACATTCTTACTTGCAAACTACAAACATTGAACAACAAACAAGGAATACAAAATGAAACTATGGCATCAAAACTTACTCTGAAACGATGAAATGCAGAAGCGCAGGTCAAATCGTGAGAAAAAAAACAAAAAACAGAAACTGGGAAACCAATGAAGAAGAACCACTCACTGTACCAGTAAAAAATGTATCTAGCTTCAACGATTACGAGGATGAAACATACAATGGCAACACCTGACAAACCAACAAAGAAGAAGCAGTCACTGAACCAGTAAACAATGTATGTAGCTTCAATGGCAGAACAAGGATGAAACATACAATGGCTATTGAATTGACATGTACTTTGAGAACCATATTTACATAAACAATTAAGACTCTCAAGTTGTCTAAGGACCTCGCAGTATGCAAAAACTTAAGCTGTCAGGGGTTTTGGTGGACGTCGCGTCATGTAGACATGTACGCTGTCAGGCCTATTGAGGCATCTCGGAATAAGTGTCAATAAATTTCAATAAATATACAAATCTTGGATATGAAAACATTTCAATATGCTTGGTACATATCAAAACTGACAGATATATTTGGGTAGCAGAAAATGCTAATACAAACATTCGAACTAATGGTAGAATTAATCGGCCTTCAAGCAATATACATGAAAATATATGATTAAAACATATTGTCTACAAGAAAAAGTTTGGATATGTTGCCATATACTACATTGTGTTGATGTTTGGACAACATCGGGAATACATTACCTATTGAGGCATCAC
>JASDQU010737732.1:151800-172280 GCA_032191745.1 Picea mariana | reverse complement strand
TCATTGTAATAACATCAATTTAATATAAGCATTTTCTATTGTACTTGTGTCTCTGTGCATGGTTATTCTTCTTGTGATCTTGGTTATTACTGTTGCTATTGTTCATGGTTTATGCTTCAGTTCAAGTAAATTTATAAAGTAACTGAATTTAATTGAAGAACAGTAAAAATCCAACACATTGGAAATAGCAAAGCCAACAATAAGACCTCCAATCTCTTAGCCAATCGGATCAGTTCATATATGTTACTTTTTAATATATAAAAATATATGCTTTTAATTCCATACCTCCAACAATAGGTATTGTGCAAATATTTCCGGTCAAAGGACAAACTAATATGTAGTCAACGCTTTATCGATCGCTATAGTCCCTCTATGCCTACGGCAGGGACTAATAAGGGAATTATTGACTTCCATTCTCATTTCCTTCATAGTCCATTATTATCTGAGTCTCACTTATACACTTTTTCTACATAATATGACACACCTTGTGTTAGTCTCTAATGGTTCCCTTATAGCCCGATTCCAAATGAACCTTCCCATACATATACCAACAATTTATTATATAGACTAGGTTTAGAGGCATTTGTATACATTGGCCGCATTTAGATCATTCATACTTATCTTGGAGTGTAGAAACCTTAAAAAATATTACTAATTCTTAAAATGACAACTATAAAAGTGTTTGACAATATCGTTATAAAAATATTCAACATTCTAAGGATTTTATATCGTTTCAAGAATTTTGACTATTTTTAGAGTAAAGTAATTTTATCTTATAAAATTTGAGCATATCATTTAAAAAAATGTAAATGAGTGAATATTTTTTGGAGAAAACTTGGAAAATTAGGAGAGTGATAAAAATTAGTGCCTAAAGGTCTCCCTTCTTTTATGAAATTATTCAATACTTTACATATCAATTACTTATATAATTTATGTCTTATATTTTAATTTGTATCAATATGAACTAATTTTTACTATTACTCATATAATTTAGATCTTATATTTTAATTTGTATGAATATTAAATTCTTTTTACTAAGTTTTCTCTCAGGTTATATTCATCTTCATTATATACATATATAATAAACATTCATACTTAATGCATTAATTGTATCACACTATTCATTATATGGAGTGGATCCAACCATTACCTGAACTAAATAATTTATTTTCACATTTTATAATCTCAATCTAATCAATTACCATTTGTTAACACAAATTATTGGAATATTCCATGATCATGAGAAGTTTCAAAATTCATTCCACGAGTCACAGTGAAATTAAATATCAAAATTTTATGTATATCCTTTAAATGAGATTAAAAAAAATAAAAATGCTAGACCATAATTCAATATTATTGGAATCACCTAACCTTAAAATTGCATCACAACATCTACACAACGCGAGATTCTTTACATTTTTAGTTAACATACACTTAGTTACATTTTTTTAGGTTACGCTTCCTTGTTAAAACTCTTAAGTACTTCTTGTCATCTCAAGGATGACTCCCAAGGTAAAACCTAGAATATTCAAGGCATAAGGTATCTCAACAATAGGTTTGAAATCCATTACGAAAATGAAAAAATCCTCCTAACCACTCAAACTAAACCCAATTGACACACCTTTTAGAAAGTTTATAATATCCTTATTCAATACTACAAAAAATATATTATTTGATTGATAACACATTAAAACATATAGAGTCTTCAAGTCAACATGATCTACAAAATTTATGATATCCTATAAATGAATCAAAGAACCTTATTATTTTATTAATAATGCATTAAAGAATAATTTAAAAAACATCATCTACTTCCTTTGGGTTATTTTTGTGAAAAATGACAAACACCTCATAACAAATTAATTAATACCACTATATGAGGTTTTAACACTTTGACATAATGCATTTGGTTCTTAGGATTCATCCCCTCATGGACATGGGCATACATTCACATCATACCATTCATTCATAAACTCTTGTAAGTGAGTAAACATGTGAGTATCTATATTTCTCTTCACAATATCTATTGTCTTGTATGCATATTAATATATAAACTAAAATGCATATATACATGTATCTATATTATTACACATACATTTCAATATATATACTAATACACATGAAAACACACATATATATGGTAATATATATATAAACATGTATATACATTAATATATATACCATGATACATGCATTCATGTCAATGCATAAATGAATACTAGTATACATCATCAAACCACTTAGAGATGCCAAGCCATTAAACTTTTTAGGTATTCAATGGTAAGTGTAATTAATGCTCCTCCACAAAAGTTTCCCTAACCCATATGTGCAATATTCATATGTTTCTACTTACCACAACACAATATCATTATTGGGTTTACAAACTAAATTCTTCTCTGAAGCTTCATTTCTGTTCTAGCTTTGAACTTAAATTGTGATGTATCCATGAAATAATTTATATTAGGATTGTATTCAAATCCTAATTTATTATAGTGGAATAAAAAATGTGTTGTTCATACAAGGAACAAGTATGAAAAATATAAATATACAAGTATGACAAGTGGAATGCAAAAGAAACCACTTCTCATTACACTCTACATGAAAATCAAAACTAAGTCTACAATTGGGTAGAAGCCAACCTTTCTCATTATCAAACTCATAAATATATACTCTACACTCCATTTCATTTGTAAAATTCTATGATTTATGGAGAAACATGGGTGGAATCTCCAATACTATAGAATCCAACCGTACATTTTGCATTCTTGTTAGATATTTTCATGTAAAATGAAACTTGTGTTGATGTTTAGAATTTGACCTCATGAAACTTATATTGGCACCTAAAAATTGATCTCGATGACTCTGGAGAATGGATGTGGGTCAAGGATCACCATGGAACGTATGGTATGAGGTGGAATGAATGCTCCATGGCGATGAGTGAGATGGATCTTCCTAATGAATCAATTTTAGGAAGTAAGGTATCAAATTTTCAAAACCCTATAGTTGTATTAATCAATATGTTGCAAGGTGGTTATTGTTTACCTTTTCTATTCTCCTTTACAATTTATGGGTAAATAAATGTTACAATTTAACCCTTGTTGTTATCACCTACCATGTTGAAACACATATTCCAATAAATACACACTCATTAGGTCCATTCTGAATCTCAATTACAATAAAAAAGTAAACATGCATTGGAGAATGACAACTTTGTCACATATATTTTAAATATTCAGTTTCTTAATGGATGCATAGATAATGCTTCTTTCTTCATGGAAATATAATCAATGCTAAAATGAGCATGGCACTAGTATGACTAGTACTATCAATGTTAAAATGAGCATGGAAGAAGTATGAATAATCTTATACTGGAGTTACCGAGTTTCATGGACTTACTACTCACAATCTAGTGTTACTATAAATCTTACCCAAAATGTGCCCATAGTCCTCCAATAATCTAGAAACCATCTTCTAGTGGAAATCCAAGCCCTTGCATATCTTACTAAGATCTCACATAGGAAGACACTATAATATTGGGATATTTGCAACAAAAAACATTCATTTTAGCCAAAGGGTTATGACATTGCTATGACATCCAACATAGTCCTAGTGGATAGTGGATGACCTTTAAGTACTCATATTGTAAGAAAAATTATGTAAACAAATATTTTAAATAGTAGAATCAAATATAATAAAATATTTAAGTAGTGATATTGTAAAAAAAATTATGAACAAAAATTTATTTTAAATAGTGAAATCAAATATAATAAAGTATTTTTACATATTTTTTATTTAGAGAATATGCGAAATAAATACAATAAAAATAAACATTTATAATTTTTATATTCTTTATTTCAAAAACTTGTAATATACTTTTTTTTTTTTTTTTTTAATATATATTTTAAGTAATCCTTAACATATATAATTGTTTATTTTTTTAATTAAAATTCAACAAACTATATAAATTACTCAAGTCTTCATATTAATTTTTTTATATTTTATTTTCATAAATAAAACAATGTATCACCACATTCATCTACTTGTTTTCAAAATAAGTGTATATGTTGATTTCAACTATGAATTAATGAGAAATAGTTTTCTTGAATTGACAAATAAATGTTTTTCTATGCATAAAGATTTTCTCTTGGAGTTGTTGTTGTTATCTAGATGTAATCATTGAATTGATTGTACATTTATAAAATAAAATTTTCTAAATGTCATGACTTCTTTGTTACCTTTTTTTACCAAGTTTTCAATGGCGCGAATGCTTCATCCTGCATATTTTTTTTAATTCTTATCCTTTTAATCCATTTTATCCTAGGTAGATACCAACCCTTATCTTGAAATACAATTTTTACTTGTATAGATAATTTTTTATTCATATATTTTATTTTGGCAATATATATAATAAATTGTCATAATGCTTCTCATTCTAAAGGTAATTCAACTAAAACTATAAAATAAGGGGTTTTAATTCTAACTCCTAGTTAATTTAACAAAAACCATTTTTTAATTTTCTCAACATTCTTTCCTAATCCCTGGAAAGGCCCCGAACAAGATAACAATACAAATTATTGTTTGTAACAATGTTTGGAGGAGCATCTTCTTCAATTTCCAAATTTGAAATTTTCTACATTTATTTTACATAGAATATAGAATAGAGAACCTTAATACCCACTATTAAGTCATTTCTCTACTATCAAATTCAATATCTATTTACTTGTAAGAAGTATCTGCCTTCAATTTGTCACAAATATATATAGAACAATTATCTATTATCATTTTCCTTAATTTTTTTATACACAAACATTTATTTAAAAATAATAATAAAATTTATTTAAAATATCGAAATATTTTAAAAATATATATTTATTCTATCAACTACATAAATCCAGAATCACAAAACATAACATGATCCATCTATTTCTTCTCCCTACAGTCCAATCTTCTAATAGATTTATAAATAAATAATATAATATTACAGAATTTAATGAAAAATTTGTTGACTACATCATCAAAATCTCTTTGAAATATATATTTATTCTTTTTGAAATATATTTGTTAATTTTTCTCTTGGAACAATATTTGTTAATTGTTCAGAATAAAAAAAATTTAGTCGCCTGCTGAGATCTAAGAACATTTCTTTAAATAAAATTTATCCCCCTTGATATTTTGATGGTCGATTATGGTATGCCCATCGGCATAAAAAGCATCCCTTAGCTGTAAAAAACAAATCAAGAATATGTCATCTTAAAAAGACAGGCAGGTGCAGGAATGGAAAGGAAAGTCTCCATACCTTGAAGTTCCATATAAACTCTGTTATTTAACGAAGAATTAGATAGCATGCCGACATTGTCGGCCAGAGAGGACACAAATGAAATTGTACTGTTGTTTCTGTTGAGTAATATTTTCAGCTACAGTTGCAATTGAGTAAAAATTTTAAGGGAGTAATGGTCGCCCCTGAGATGGGGATGGTGCATCGTATTATTGAGCGGGCCCTGGGATCCTTCTCCAGCGACTTTTGTGGAATTCCGTTCACTCTATCCACGAGCAAACACGATAACGTCTGCATCATCCGCGTTTCATATCATTGACAGTTCATAGAACTGTGTTTTAGGCCATAGAAAATCCTTATAGCTAAGTATTGTCTTCGCTGTAAATTCCAATTTGCAGCATGGAAAAATATCTCAAGTACGACAATAAACAAGTGGCGAAGGGTTCAGACCCCACGAGCATCATATTCACGGCCTAACCATACGGCCTAACTAGTGGCGAAGGGATCAGACCCCACGAACATCATATTCACGACCTAACCATACCTGGCAGATATGTTCCTTTCAGAGTTATTTTGATGGATTTTCGATCTCCTTAGCAGTAGCAGGAATCAAGCAACAAGTATGGAGAAAGTGACACAGACAGTTAAAGGTATATATACCACGTTTTTATGTACCATAAAGGACGCGACACCCAGCTAGAATCTTGCCAGCTAAATCTACCAGCGCCTCGTACGCCGCGGGTTATGGGTTTTTCTGGATATGGAGGAGCTTAGCACCGGAGACATTGTCCTCCATACGATCCAGACCTATTCACAGTACCTACGTTCATATTGCCATTTTTTCTGACGGTTACACTGAATCACTTCCATGCTTGTATGAGTGTTGGATTTTTTCTCATGAGCGTATGATAATAGCAGTGTTTTGTTACGTTGCGCCTCATGATCTTCGGCATGATATTCGACAAAACCTCGGGACATTGGAATAATCAAAGTATAATTAAGTCGATAGGCTTACCGTATTGATAATTGGTGGATTATTGAAAAGAAGAAACCCTAATTTTATAGTTAAGAATTAAAACTGCTGACATATTGTCGTATTTCAACATCATTTTTCTCACATTTACAAATGGATAGTTTGTTGTTACATTACTATTTCGAATTTACAAATTACTGCACTGCCTGATTACCACTTTGATTAGCAAGAATTAGTATGTATACAAGTTAGCATGGACTAGTATGTATACTTGCCTCCTGAAATTACTTCCCTGGCCTCCTGATTTCCTTTTGATTGTTCTTATAGCTGTAAAATCCTCCACTTCCTTTCTCCGCGTGTTGCTCATTTCCATTTGATTGTGCTTATAGGGGTAAACGCCTCTACTTCCTTTCTCCATGTGTTGGAGTATGGGCTACCGCCCTCATAGAAGCTCTATGCTTGGCGATAGTGGGGTAGTCTGCTCTACGGTTAATATGGCGATACTTGGCTGTAGTTTGCTAGCACTTCTATTGTAGCATAATCTATGGATATCGACACCATATGTTGATTTGTCTTTTAAAGAACCCAACCCTCAGCACTGCAGCCAAGATGTTAGATGTTGTAAGTACTTTGAGGACTTATGTATGAGTGGGAGGGTTTGGATTTTTTTCATGATTCTTTATAAACATTACATCTCTAAACTTTATATTCATATAGAATAACAAGAGTAAAGAGAGTCTTCAAGAAGAATTTTAGTCTTTTATTTATCCTTTCCTCAATGTTATAATAAGATGAATTTTGATTCAAGGTATTTATATGAAGGCACTATATGAATTTCAAGGTATTTGTAGGAAGGAACTTCCTCCAAATTATTGTTGTCATATACAAAGTTTTTCTAAACTTAACTAAGAATTACCACTCTCACCCAACTAGTTCTTGAAGTAATAGATTGTTTTGTTCAATATTCATCTTAGTATTTAATGGATTTTATTCATTCCTAGTTTTTTGGTACATACATGTCATGAATTTGGTACATACATGTCATGAATGTTATTATTAGTCCTAGTAGATTATAAAGATGTTTGAGAAAGCTCTTAAATGTTAAGAGTGTTTTTGGATAAGAAAATGTCCAAGGTTTCAAGTGAACATTCCATTTATCATAAGGACAACAAAAAAAACTGGAAAATAGAGAAAATAGTTAAGGAAAAACAATAATTATAATATTTAATGATGAAGAATTAAGATTAGTGAAAAAAAGGGAATAACAACAATTAGAAATTCCAAATAATAATGATCAATGTATTATAATACTAAATAATAATAATATATTATAATAATATAATGTAAAATTGTATTAAGTAATTTGTTATGATGTATTGTTATATTTTATTACGATAATAAAAAGAATAAAATAAACTAAATGATGAAGGAAAATAATATAATATAACATAATGTAATATATTGAAAAAAAAAAACAATAAAAATATATAAAAGGGATTAAATTAGAATAAATATAAGATCAGTGAAAAAAAAGGAACAACAATAGTTAGAAATTCCAAATAATAATGATCATGATGTATTATAATACTAAAAAATAATAGTATATTATAATAATGTAATGTAAAATTGTATTAAGTAATTTGTTATTATATTTTATTATCATAATAAAAAGATTAAAATAAATTAAATGATGAAGAAAAATAATATAATATAATATAATATATTGAGAAAAAACTAATAAAAATATATAAAAAGAAATTAAATTAAAATAAATACAAGATTAGTGAAAAAAATGAACAACAATAACAATTAGAAATTCCAAATAATAATGATCATGATGTATTATAATGATAAAAAATAATAAAATATTATAATAATATAATGTAAAATTGTATTAAGTAATTTGTTATGATGTATTGTTATATTTTATTATCATAATAAAAAGAATGAAATAAACCAAATGATGAAGGAAAATAATATAATATAATATAATGTAATATATTGAAAAAAAATCAATAAAAATATATAAAAAGGGATTAAAATAGAATAAATATTATGGTTATGATATTAAATAACCTAATATGATAAAGAATAATATATGATATTGAAAATGGTATAAAAATATATGAAAGGGGATTAAATTAGAATAAATATGGTTATGATATTATATAACTTAATATGATAAAGAAAAATATATGATATTGAAGATGGTAGAGCATATTAATTACATGATAAAGATTTATAATATTAAATGATATTAAGAAAAGATGTGAAAGAGAGAACGATGAAGGTTTAAGAAGCTAAACACTAATCATATTATAATATAATAGTGTATGAGTGGTCCTCATGGTTAAGAACATGTGTTTCCTCTTAAGAGGTCACAAGTTCAAATCCGGAGGGGGGTAGGGTATGTATACCTCCGTAGACTTTACCAATCAAATTGTTGGGGCAGAGGGGGGTCCCTTGTCCCACAAACAAGGGGGTCTCATACACCAATTTGGCGTGGCTTGGTCGTGACCTTAAAAATATATTATTATTATTATTATTATTATTATATAATATAATTAGGTCAAAAGATAAAGAAGGATATACAAAAAACCTAATATGATAATGATGAGAAAGATATGATTTAGTAATAATTAAAACTATGGAAGAGTGGATTAAAATAATTTGATAAAGAATGATTCTATTATGATGTGATTAGGTCGGATTTGTCTTTAACAGTTCAAAAGAGTTGTTGAAGGGTTTTATAAGGTTTGAAAATTGTTTTAATATTCTTCTTAGTCAAGAGTTTTGAGATAAGGTCTGTAGTCCCTTGGATGTAGGGAAGGGAGATGAGAGCACGATGAGGGGAAGAGGATGGGGAAGAATTTGTTTCATTTTTGTTGATAGAGCGAAAAACTTGGCTAATTTGACGAAGAGAGTATCCATTGGATAAGATGGATTTGGTTAGGTGGGATTTTTCTTCTACGAATTAGGGGGTAGAAATGCACAGTTCTTGAGTAATCAAGGTTCTTAGGACAACATATTTTTTATCCTAATGGTGGTGAGAAGTATCATCGAGGTATCTATCGATATGGGTCTTCTTCCTGTAAAATTGGTGGGTGAGAGAAACGTTAGGAAGATAAGTAATAAGGACATCCAAAAAATGGATGGAGTTGTCCTTTTGGGATTCCATAGTGAATCTGAATTGGATGTGAGGGGAGAGGTTGTTAAGGTGGTTGAAAAAATAAATCAGGTTGGCATGGCCATGCATCTAGATGATAAAAGTGTCATCTACAAACCTAAAACAACATTTGGGTTTGAGATGTAAGTTATTCGGAGCTAAGGATTCAAAACATTCCATGAAAATATTGGCAACAATTGGTGATAACGGAGACCCCATGGTTGTACCTTTAGTTTGTTCGTAGAAAATGCCTTTAAAGGTAAAGAAAGTGGCAGAGAGCCAAATTTTAGTCAGTTTTAGGGTTTTAGGATCAACGAGATTGTAGCTCAAGGTTAGGGATTTATAGAATGGGATTTTGGTAAATAGGGAAACTACATCAAAGCTAATCATGATGTCCTGGTCATCAAGGTCAATATTTTTGGTTTTTTGAATAAAGTCAATGGAATATTTAATGAAATAAAATGTTTTACCGTTGAATGTTTGAAGTTTTTCAGTGAGGAAAGAGACAAGAGAATGGGTGGTGGCTCCAATAGCTCTTGTCATCGCACAATCTATATTTTCCCAAAGCCTAAAGGAAAGTAGGCCTATATTGACATAACACAGAGGTATCCCTATCATTGTTACCACAATAAGATAATTCTTTCTATTTAGGAGGAGAAGAAACTCACTCCAAGGGAGACATCCCAAGACCTAGTTGGTTGATGAAGGGAGATAAGGAAAAGGTAAAAGCCACCCCTCTCTCTAGGTCACTCCAAAGGAAGAAGTCACTTGGTATTTTTTGGGGTTAAGGAGAAATTCAAGGTGAATGAAACATGTCTTTTACCAATGAAACAAAAAACATTAGCAATAGTCACTAATATTTATGTTTCAATTTAGTGACTTCAAAATAGAGATATGTGATACTAAAGACAAGAAAAGATAAAATCATAACAAAAACAATGTATCTGGAAATTACAAGTTATGATGACAAGAATGATATAAATACTTTTCAATTTGATAGTATTTTTTCACTCATAATTTCAATATTAAAATCAAGTCAATAAATGAATTAAATGGATTCCCAAACAATTATAAAAGCATTAATTGATGATGACGACAACAATAGAAACCACTTCAGAAAAGTACTATAATAAAGCAATAAGACAACTACTTCAACATCCAATGATTATAGTTTTCTTAGTACAAATGTTTAATGTTTTTATGGATATTTTGAGGGGTGTTAAGGGGATGCAATGATGGTTGTAAAAATAGTTACAACAACAACAAAAACCTCAAACATCTTCAGAAATTTTCACCTAGAACACTAGCAATAGGAGGACTAAAACCTTAGGATGATAACAGCTAGGAAAAATGAAAATTTCTAGGTTAGTTTTTAGGGGTTACTATGTTGATTAAGGATGATAAATAGGGTTTTAACAAAAATTATAGCAGTGGTAATATGGTTTTAAGTGTTAGTGAAAGTTTCAAGAAGATGTGTTGAGAGCTTGTTTGGTCTCATTCATCCACAAGAGTGTAAAAAACAATGCCTTTTAGGGCTTATGGAGTGAATAACAGTAACAATATTACTTGGGAAATATAATAATGATAATGCTTAGGTAAGAGAAGAATTAAATGCAAGAGGTGTTGTCACTTCAAGGCCTCAAGCATTTGCCCCTTTTAAGGGAGGTTTTTCTAGAGAGTAGGCACTTCTAGGCCCTAGCGTACCTTCCTTCCTTAGCTTTTTTGAAAGACAATTTAGTTGGTGACAAGAATGAGATTACTAAAGAGCTATCACTTTAGGGATCTAATAATCACTCTCAAGAAAATATACAATTGGCAAGATCAATCTAGTAGAATAGTTATAGAGAGAAATAAACATTTTCTTTTTCTCCCCTATGTCTTAAACAAGCAATTTCATAATCTTAGACATGAAACAAGTAAATCTTACCACAAACATTCATAGCATGAATAAAAATGCAGATTTTCCACTTACTTCACAAAGAATAATCAATTCAAACCCTAGTTGAAGACCATTCCACCATGAAAAATGCCAAAATACACCACCATAAATCTCTCCCAAGAGGTGTGCACTAGTTATTTCAACCAATAACCCTTAAAGAGGGAGAAAATTTCAGACCACCACTTGTGTGTGATGAGTTATGATAAAATGAAAGTCACTTTGTTAAGACCTAAATAGTGGCACATTACCCCTTAATTGGGGCATATTACATTAGTAATGTTAATTTATTTATGTCGTCTTGGGTCCATTAGTTGTAATTGTACCTCCTAGTCTCCTATATATACCAAGGATACATTTTCATTTGGAATCATCTTGTATTGGTAAATTTATGTGGTGTATAAGGAGGTTGCCCCCTTGAAGAGGCTTATTATCTAAAATTATATCTTTTTCAAGGCGTTGAGTACTTATTATGTGGTTTTTCTATGCTATCTTGATATTTGGCTCTTAATATTTGGTATCAGAGCTCAAGGTCTTGGGGTTTTGCTGCTACATCTGAGACACCTTGGAATTTTCACTATAATTATTTTTCTACGATGTTTCAGAAGGAACCCCTTGGAGGATATTTAGTAGATGGATCAAGGTACGTTGGGTTCACATTTCATCTCCCGAGGCCTTATATTTTTGGAGATACAACCTGTGTAAGACAGGGTTCTAGAATCATCTTGAATTTAGTCATCGCAAAATTGTCACTATGAAATTTGTTCTGTAATGTTTCATACTCTGAAATTCGAAGGATATTGACATAAATTATTAAGGTATTTTTGATAAAAATTTCAGCTTCTGGGTCATCTTACATTTGTAGATACACCCTGTGGAATATAGGGTATCTGTCTAATCCTATTGACTAGTCTCAAGAAGGTGTTTTGGGTAAAACAATCATAAATTATTCCTCGAGTATCCAAATTGAGTGAGACAGATTGCATTGGATAGTGGACAGTCCGTAGTACTTGTGGTACAATTTTTAGAATTTTATATCAATTATTTTGGGTGGGGCACTATATACAATTTAGATATCCGGGAAAGGACAAAAATCGACAAGTTGTGGGGAAGTTACCATAAATTCCACTTGGAACATCCAATTTTGATCAGGCATGTGGCATTGCAGAGAAGAAATATAAGAGAACTACAAAAAAAAAATTTCATACCCAGAAGGGCTGAAATTTTGGAGATACAATAAAAGAAAGACTGTCTAGAAGAACCACCTCAAAATCAAGGTTTAAAGTGATAATTGACCAACATGCCACCAAAAAAGGGAACTTCTACACCAAATAAGCCTCCAGAAATTCCTACTTGGACTCTTGATGAAGGTAAAGAAATGCGTAGGGACATAAATGATTTACAAAAGAAGACAATAACAAAATGTGAACTACAAGGGATGATGGATTCAACAGAAGCTAAGTTGGAGTAAATAATGGATACTAATATGGATAGATTAAAAAGGGAGATCATGGAAGGATTGAAAATTTTCTTGATAGAGAGGACTCCTGAAAGTGAAAATGTATCCCATGAAATTCATGATGATGACACAAGGAAGATGAATCAAGAATGGAGAAACTCTAACTTTGGGTTGAAGACCAACCACTTTCCTAAGACCAATATGAGGAAGGTTGATGGCAAGGGCCCAATCACATGGATACTTCAGATGGATCAATTCTTTGTTCTACATAATGTGCCACATACACAAAAGGTATGAATTTCTTCTTTATATTTAGAACCTAATCAATTTGTGTGGTATCGATGGCTTTGTTCTCGCAAATCACTCTTCACTTGGACAATTTCACAGAAGAAATGATAGTGCACTATGAGGATACAAGGATAAATACCTTCTTTATCCAATTAATCAATCTCAAGTAAAAGGGTTCAGTTATAGAGCACATTGAGAACTTCCAAAGATTCAATATAAAGGTAATAAATATTCCATATGAGCACTTGATTGATGTATTCATAGGAAATTTAAGGGATAACATTCAACATGAGGTTCACCTTTGGGAACCCAAATCGTTGGAGAATGCATTTAGGGTGGCAAGAAATGTTCAAAGTAAAAATATGGCTATGGCTACTAGAAGGACCACTCCTAACATCTATAGAGAGAATATTGTTCCTTCTTCTAAAACACCTCAACCTATAAGGTTGACACCTCAACAATTGGAGGAAAGAAAAGAAAAAGGTTTATGCTTTAATTGTGATATCAAGTACAGTAAGGGAGATACATGTGGTGAGAAGAAATTATTCTACATAGATTGTGAAGAGGAAGAAGAAGAAGAAGAAGAAGAAGAAGAACCATCTCAAGATGAAAACGTAAATGTGATTTATTCTGAAGAGTTGACTCCCACAATATCATGTAATGCATTGGATGGAATTAGCACTCCTCAAACCCTTAAGATCGAATGATATATCAAAAAGAAAAAAGGTAATAGTCCTAATTGATTATGGTAGTACTCATAATTTCATTCACTATAAATTAGCCAAAGCTCTCAATTGCTTTGTATATCTAGCACCATAGTTTCAAGTAATGATTGGAGATGAGGAACTATCAATTTCTCAGGAAAATGCAATAAGATCAATCTTACTATGGGGGAATATGTAATGAATATTCCAATGATTTTTATACCCATGGGTGGTGCTGATGTCATACTAGGAATCGAATGGTTACAATCATTAGGAAAAATGGCTTTTAATTTTCAAGAACTTTTTATGAAATTTTCATTGGAAGGATAATAAATTGAGTTAAGAGGTATCACAGAAAAACCCAGTAAGGGGATAAGCTCTAATGGCATGACACAATTATTGAAAAAGGGGAATCATGGTGTAATTGCACAACTATGCTCACTATATGTTCAAACATCTAAGCCATCTTTTCCTCTAGATCTCCAATGGATCATTGATAAGAAATCCAAAGTATTTGAAGATATTCCCAAAGGTATTCCACCCACTCGAAATCATGATCATGATATTAACCTAATTCCTGGGAGTGTTCCTCCTAACATCAGGCTGTATAGATACCCTTATGCCCAAAAGAGTGAAATTGAGCACATGGTTGAAGAAATGTTAGAGGTTGACATTATTAGACCTAGACAAAGTTCTTACTCTGCACAGGTGGTAATGGTATTCAAGAAAGATGGCTCATGGCCTATGTTTCCAGATTATAGAGAGCTCAACAAGATCACTATTAAAGACAATTTTCCCATTCTTGTCATTGTTGAATAGTTAAATGAACTACATGGAGAAATCTATTTCAAAAAGTTGGATCTTCGTTCAGGGTATCATCAGATTACAATGAAGGAAGAAGATATCCTAAAAACAAAATTTCGAACTCATGAAGGCCATTATGAATTCTTTTTCACACCCTTTGGCCTTACAAATGCACCTTCCACATTCCAAGGGTTGATGAATTCCATTTTCAAGCCCTTCCATAAAACAATTGTGTTAGTATTTTTTGATGATATACTAATCTATAGAAAGTCTTGGGAGGATCATGTGTGACATGTTGACAAGGTGCTACAACTACTAAAGGAGCAACAACTATATGCCAAACTATCCAAATGTTTATTTGGGGTGAAGGAGGTAGAGTATTTGGGTCATATTGTATCTCATGAAGGTGTCAAGGTAGACCCTAACAAGATTAAGTCCATGATGGATTGGCTGATTCCCAAAACATTGAAGAATCTTAGAGGATTTTTGGGTTTGACAGGTTACTACCACAAGTTTTTTCAGAACTATGGGAGAATAGAAGCACCTTTAACGACACTAACTAAGAAGGATGCATTTTCGTAGACTCTAGAGGCAACTAAACCTTTTTAACAACTTAAAGAGGTGATGTGCAAAGCTCCTATATTGACCACACTAGAATTCACAAAAACCTTTATTATGGAATGTGATGCCTCAAGAAATGGCATTGATGCTATGCTAATGCAAAACGGAAGGCCCCTAGCTTTTGAAAGTCGACCACTCAAGGGAAAGGACTTACAAAAACCCATTTATGAGAAGGAAATGATGGAAATACTACATGCATTGAAGAAATGGTGCCCTTACCTAATAGGTAGGCACTTCAAGGTAAAAAAAAATCATGATAGTCTTAAATACTTCTTGGAACAAAGACTATCTTCAGAAGAACAACAAAAATGGGTGACCAAGATATTGGGTTATGATTTTGAAATCATCTATAAAAAAGGGAAGAAAAATGTTGTGGCAGATGCACTCTCAAGCAAGGATGAATATGTTGAGGATTTTCTCTGTGATATCTCGATCATCCAACCCGATTGGATAATAGAAGCGAGGGATGAATGGAAGAATGACGAAAACGTGTGGACTCTCATTCAAAGGTTGCAACAGGATTCTAGTGCATTAGATACATTTACATGGAAAAATGATTCATTATGGTAGAATGATCGCTTATATTTATGTAAGAACTCCCAACTCAAACAAAAGTTACTATTGGAATTGCACACCTCTTTGGTAGGAGGGCACTCAGGATTTTTGAAAACCAACCATAGGGTCAAGAAGGAATTATTTTGGAATGGCCTTAAAACTGATGTTCAAAGGTTTGTAGAAGATATTTTGTCTTTCCAACAAAATAAGGTGGAAATAATTAAGACCCCAGGTATTTTACAATCATCAGCTATCCCAAGTCAGCGCTGGGAGGAGGTTTCTATGGATTTCATCACAGGGTTACCAAAGTTTGAAGGAAAAAGTGTTATCATGGTGATTGTTGATAGATTGACCAAGTATGCACACTTTTGTTCACTCTCTCATCCCTTCAAACATAGTACAGTTGCCACCACATTCATGGAGACAATTCAAAAAATACATGGAATCCCAAAGATTATTGTAAGTGACAGAGATCCTATCTTCACTGGACATTTTTGGATAGAATTATTTTTTTGTTTGGGTACTCAATTGGCTCATAGCTCATCCTATCATCCTCAGTCTAATGGACAAACTGAGATAGTTAACAAATGTCTGGAAGGATACCTTCATTGCTTTGTCTCTGATAAACAAAAACAATGGTTCAAATGGTTAGCCTTGTAAGAATGGTGGTGTAACACTTCTTTTCATACTACAACAAAAATGACACCATTTATGACACTCTATGGATACTACCCTCCTTCCATCACTTCTTCTCTAAAAGAAAAATCTAAGGTTCAAGCAGTGGAAGATCACATCGAGCATCAACATCAAGTTCTCCAAATCTTAAAGGACAACCTGAACATGGCACAGAATCGCATGAAACAACAAGCATATCAACATCGTAGTGAAAGAATTTTTGAAGTAGGGGGTTAGGTGTTTTTAAGGCTACAACAATACAAATAGATGCCCCTCAAGCAAGCCAAGAAAGATAAAAAATTATCAACAAAGTACTATGGCCCTTATAAGGTGTTGCAAAATATTGGTACTATGGAATACAAATTGGAGTTTCCTGCATCCTCACGAGTACACCTAGGTTTCCATGTTTCATGCTTAAAGAAGGTTATAGGTGACAAGATCTCAGTTCAAACTATATTTCCAAAACTTGACAAGGAAGTAAAAATCATATTGGAGCCTGAAGCCATCACTGACACAAGAAGTCTCTAGCTGAGGAATAGATCCATTTCAGAGTATCTCATTAAGTGGAGGAAACTGCCTGCTGAAGATTCCACTTGGGAAGATGAGTCTTTTATACAGAAGCATCTTGAATTACTCAAGCGTTGCAGAAAAAACTTGTCTCAAGGGGATGGTCATGTTAAACCCTAAATAGTGGCACATTACCCCTAAATTGGGGCTTATTACAATAATAATGTTATTTTATTTATGTTGGCTTGGGTCCATTAGTTGTAATTGTACCTCCTAGTCTCCTATATATACCAAGGAGACATTTTCATTTGGAATCATCTTGTCTTGGGAAATTTATGTGGTGTATAAGGACGTTTCCCCCTCGAAGAGGATTATTATCTGAAATTCTATCTTTTTCAAGTTTTTGAGTACTTATTATGAGGTTTTTCTATGCTATCTTGATATTTGGTTCTTAAGACACTTTATTTTTATTTATACCAAAATTTGACCTTGAATTTTAGGTCAAAATGTAAGGACCGACCTGGCCAATTTATTACAAGATTAAATTATGGAAAAAATAAAATAAATTTGCATGTAAAGACCCTCCTAGGGGTGACATCATGCCCTTCTAGGGTGGTGTTGGACCTATGTCATGGAACCTTGGGCTCAGGGAGTGAAACATTGGGCCTCCAAAGGAAAAAATCCTGCCCACACATGCCAATAACCTCAGGATTACACCTAAGGTGACAACCACTGCATGCATAAACGCCCATGGATGTATGGGTGATGTCCAAGGCCTCCAAAGGCTAGAGTTTAGGTGGGAAAGGAAAAAAATCTTGGGTATTGGTCCACCAAAGTGCCTCCAAAGGAAACATCCTTCTTCTTCTTCGCATAACCCCTTCATCTTCATCTTGCTCCCTGGTTGGGGTCTCAACATCCATCAAATGGGCTTTGAGCCCTCATGAAGGTTTGAGCTAGTCATCTCTCCATGTGCCTTTTCAGCAGGCATGGTCCTGCAAAGACAACAAGTACGCCCGCCAGGGGCCCATAAGTGTAGTGTCCCCAAGGCCGAGCCCCGTTGTAAACCATGTTCTGAAATGAATTGTAAATATGTTTTATAGGCTAGTGAGCCAAGTTTTTATAAGCTGGAAGCTTATGTGTTTGTTAGGCCAGGGAGCCTGAGTATTAAAGGCCAAGAGCCTGCTGTTGTATATGTAATCACGCAAAACAATTAATAAAATATAAACACTGCCATGTGCAGACCGACCACGATGAACGAGTCAAGGGGGACTAAGAATCCATAGAGTGGGCAAGGAATTAGGGTTTGGAAGGTTGGAAAAGGGGCTAAGTGTTGAGCCTAGGGGCTAAGCCTAGGCGGCTTAAGCCTGGGAATAATATTTTAATATTATCCCAAAAGACATGTGAATTTTATGTTTTATCCTAAGTTTCTGGCAAGGGGAGAACATACAAGGGAGATGCGTGCTGGTGGAACGCATGCAGTTTCATGGGTGACAAGTGTCAACCCTGACGCATGCGAATAAAACGGCCAGGGTGAGCCGTGAGAAGGGTTCCTCCCCCATTCTACTCGATTGTGTGAACGCGTACAAAGCCCTGGATAACACTACAAACCCTACTCCTGAAAAGAACCTTTGTGCGTCCCTGTGATTCGAAAAGTCTGTGTCTGGTTCTGAGAAAACTGGTGTGCATATTCCTTGAACGAGAAGCCTACGTGGATTTGGGAAAGAGTCTGTGTTTGTTCTGGAAAGTTGGTACACCCTTTCTCTGTTCTAAACCGGGGAGTCTAAATCGACCCCTACATGGATGACTCATCACGCATCCCTGAGAATCCAGAGGGTGAGTCTATCCCGTGTTGCCAAATTGAGAAAATGGAAGTGTCCCGTCCCTGCTAAGCCTGGTTATACTGTTGCACCTATCTGGAGCTGCCCTGGGGTGTTCGTGTCTGGATTCCCATGGATTGTGGTGGACGTGTAGTGTTTGATCCTATGTGGCTTATTGGCCAGTTTGTACAACACTCTCTCCAGGTGAGAGAGGTGGTTGAAGTTGGAAGAACAGGTTGTTGGACCTGTGAGCGACTCCCTCTAGATGAGAGAGTGCGCAGAGGAAGGAGAGAACTCTTGGAAGGAACCTTGTAGCTGCCATAGAGCCCGGAGACTTCCGGTCCATCCTGTTCTTGTAACCCAAGGCAAGGGAGATTAGCAGCTGAAGGATTGTCCAGGTGACAGAGAAGGTGTATACTCCTGGGGTGGAACAAGTATGTGGGGAATGAGGGTCTGTGGGCAATGAGCGTGGGAGGTTCCTTGGAGAGAATCCCTTCCTTGTGGTTGTGTGTTGTTTTCTCTGTAACCTCAGCCTAGCTTAGGATTCCTTGTCTTGGGGTGGAGATTAGGCCTAGCTCGGGGGTGACCCACTGCTAAGATGATGAACAGTGTGGTCTAAGGCTGGGAGGTTCGTGGAAAACCTGCACTTGGTTGGTGGATTCTACCACTGTTAAAAGATAAGTATCTGATTATGTTTTAATCATGTTTTGCATGAATCTACCGCTTATGTTATCATGGTTTCCGCTGTGTATATGAATTAGTATGAAATGCTATTGATTGTTAATTATTGGTAACTCATATGAATACTCTATGTAGAATGTGTTTATTTGTTTAAATGCATGGGATTTATAATACCTGTATGAGTTATGTGCAAAGTGGTGTTAAAGTTTTCTTTTTGTGAGTGATTAAGCCTTGGTAGCCAGAAATGGGGTGCTACAGTTTGGTATCAGAGCCAAGGTTTCGAAACTGAACCTAGATGGGCCAGTGGAGTGGTCTTTGGGCCTAGAATATGAGGGGAAATTGGGTCTGGAAGAACAATTTTGGACCCTAGTTTGCTCCAAAATGTCAAGGAGTTACTTGACAAGTTTTTAAGCTCAGGAGGTATAGTGGCATTATGAAACCGCAACCAGTGTGGCATAAGTCCACAGGGAGAGAGGACTCCACACCAGAAGTGTAGGAGCTTTAGGATCTGTTCGGGAGGGAAGGTGAAACCTCGTGACCGTTAGATTTGGAAAGTGAGCACGGGGTTTAAAGCCCTTTGGAATTGCACAGGAGTGTGGAAATCACAATGCACGAAATCTCGAAATAGATATAGACCATCTGAACGACGAAGGCCATGTGTCATGAGATTTCCCATTTCAAAAAATCAAGAATCACGAGATCGACAGTCCTGATGACAAGAGATTGGGAGTTTCCATGGTGGAAATCCCGGGATAGATCTGGACCGACCGATTTAAGGAGGTGACGTGTTGAGAGATCACCCGTTTTGGGAAATAGAGGATCGGGGATTCAGGAGTTCTATTGACAAGAACTCGGGCTCTCTCCTTGATAAATCCCGACCCATAATGTCGAGACATTAGCATGTGGCTAAGTCCCGATGAATAGATGAGATTCCTTCGGGGAATCTCAGGGTCTGTGACAACCATTCGATGTGAGGAAGAGATGTCGGATTTAAGCTAGGGCGTGAATGTGCATTAAGG
>JASDQU010737732.1:126787-146428 GCA_032191745.1 Picea mariana | reverse complement strand
TTCAATATTCATCTTAATATTTAATGGATTTTATTCATTCCTAGTTTTTTGGTACATAGATGTCATGAATGTTATTATTAGTCCTAGTGGATTATAAAGATATCTGATAAAGCTCTCAAATGTTAAGAGTGTTTTTGGATAAGAAAATGTTCAAGGTTTCAAGTGAACATTTCATCTTAATATTTAATGGATTTTATTCATTCCTAGTTTTTTGGTACATAGATGTCATGAATGTTATTATTAGTCCTAGTGGATTATAAAGATATCTGATAAAGCTCTCAAATGTTAAGAGTGTTTTTGGATAAGAAAATGTTCAAGGTTTCAAGTGAACATTTCATTTATCACAAGGACAACAAAAAAAAATGGAAAGTAAGGAAAATAGTTAAGGAAGAACAATAATTATAATATTTAATGATGAAGAATCAAGATTAATGAAAAAAAAGGAATAACAACAGTTAGAAATTCCAAATAATAATGATCAATATATTATAATGCTAAATAATAATAATATATTATAATAATATAATGTAAAATTGTATTAAGTAATTTGTTATGATGTATTGTTATATTTTATTATCATAATAAAAAGAATAAAATAAACTAAATGATGAAAGAAAATAATATAATATAATATAATGTAATATATTGAGAAAAAACCAATAAAAATATATTAAAAAGGATTAAATTAGAATAAATATAAGATTAGTGAAAAAAAGGAACAATAATAGTTAGAAATTCTAAATAGTAATGATCATGATGTATTATAATGCTAAAAAAAAATAATAGTATATTATAAAAATATAATGTAAAATTGTATTAAGTAATTTGTTACGATGTATTGTTATATTTTATTATTATAATAAAAAGAATAAAATAAACTAAATGATGAAGAAAAATAATATAATATAATGTAATGTAATATATTGAGAAAAAACCAATAAAAATATATAAAAAGGGATTAAATTAGAATAAATATAAGATTAGTGAAAAAAAAACAACAACTACTAGAAATTCCAAATAATAATGATGATGTATTATAATGATAAAAAATAATAGAATATTATAATAATATAATGTAAAATTGTATTAAGTAATTTGTTATGATGTATTGTTATATTTTATTATCATAATAAAAGGGAATAAAATAAACCAAATGATAAAGGAAAATAATATAATATAATGTAATATATTGAGAAAAAACCAATAAAAATATATAAAAAAGGATTAAATTAGAATAAATATTATGGTTATGATATTAAATAACCTAATATGATAAAGAATAATATATGATATTGAAGATGGTATAAAAATATATGAAAGGGGATTAAATTAGAATAAATATTAGGGTTATGATATTATATAACTTAATATAATAAAAGGGGATTAAATTAGAATAAATATTATGGTTATGATATTATATAACTTAATATGATAAAGAAAAATATATGATATTGAAGATGGTAGAGCATATTAATCACATGATAAAGATTTATAATATTAAATGATATTAAGAAAAGACGTATCTTTCACGATGAAGGTTTAAGAAGCTAAACATTAATCATATCATAATATAATAGTGTATGAGTGGGCCTAATGGTTAAGAACATGTGTTTCCTCTTAAGAGGTCACAAGTTCAAATTCGGAGTGGGGGTAGGGTATGTATACCTCCGTAGACTTTACCAGTCAAATCGTTGGGGCGGAGGGGGGTCCCTTGTCCCACAAACAAGGGGGTCTCATACACCAATTTGGTGTGGCTTGGTAGTGACCTTAAAAATATATTATTATTATTATTATTATTATTATAATATAATATAATTAGGTCAAAAGATAAAGAATATAGCCTAATATGATAATGATGAGAAAGATATGATTTAGTAATAATTAAAACTATGGAAGAGTGGATTAAAATAATTTGATAAAGAATGATACTAGTATGATGTGATCAAGTTAGATTTGTCTTTAACAGTTCGAAAGAGTTGTTTAAGGGTTCTATAAGGTTTGAATTTTTTTTTTAATATTCTTCTTAGTCAAGAGTTTTGAGATAAGGTCTGTAGTCCCTTGGATGTAGGGAAGGGAGATGAGAGAACGATGAGGGGAAGAGGATGGGGAAGAATTTGTTTCATTTTTGTTGACAGAGTGAAAAACTTGGCTAATTTGACGAAGAGAGTATCCAATGGATAAGATGGCTTTGGTTAGGTGGGATTTTTCTTCTACAAATTAGGGGGTAGAAATGCACAGTTCTTGAGTAATCAGGGTTCTTAGGACAACATATTTTTTATCCTAATGGTGGTGAGAAGTATCATCGAGGTATCTATCGATATGGGTCTTCTTCCTATAAAATTAGTGGGTGAGAGAAACGTTAGGAAGATAAGTAATAAGGACATCCAAAAAATGGATGGAGTTGTCCTTTTGGGATTCCATAGTGAATCTGAATTGGATGTGAGGGGAGAGGTTGTTAAGGTGGTTGAAAAAATAAATCAGGTTGGCATGGCCATGCATCCAGATGATAAAAGTGTCATCTACAAACCTAAACCAACATTTGGGTTTGAGATGTAAGTTATTCAGAGCTAAGGATTCAAAACATTCCATGAAAATATTGGCAACAATTGGTGATAACCGAGACCCCATGGTTGTACCTTTAGTTTGTTCATAGAAAATGCCTTTAAAGGTAAAGAAAGTGGTGGAGAGCCAAATTTTAGTCAGTTTTAGGGTTTTAGGATCAACGAGATTGTAGCTCAAGGTTAGGGATTTATAGAATGGGATTTTGGTAAATAGGGAAACTACATCAAAGCTAACCATGATGTCCTGGTCATCAAGGTCAATATTTTTGGTTTTGTGAATAAAGTCAATGGAATATTTAACGAAATAGAAGGTTTTACCGGTGAATGTTTGAAGTTTTTCAGTGAGGAAAGGGACAAGAGAATGGGTGGGGGCTCCAATAGCTCTTGTCATTGCACAATCTATATTTTCCCAAAGCCTAAAGGCAAGTAGGCCTATATTGACGTAACATAGAGGTATCCCTATCATTGTTACCACAATAAGATAATTCTTTCTATTTAGGAGGAGAAGAAACTCACTCCAAGGGAGACATCCCAAGACCTAGTTGGTTGATGAAGGGAGATAAGGAAAAGGTAAAAGCCACCCCTCTCTCTAAGTCATTGCAAAGGAAGAAGTCACTTGGTATTTTTTGGGGTTAAGGAGAAATTCAAGGTGAATGAAACATGTATTTTACCAATGAAACAAAAAACATTAACAATAGTCACTAATATTTATGTTTCAATTTAGTGACTTCAAAATAGAGATATGTGCTACTAAAGATAAGAAAAGATAAAATCATAACAAAAACAATGTATCTGGAAATTACAAGTTATGATGACAAGAATAATATAAATACTTTTCAATTTGATAGTATTTTTTCACTCACAATTTCAATATCAAAATCAAGTCAATAAATGAATTAAATGGATTCCCAAATAATTATAAAAGCATTAATTGATGATGACGACAACAATAGAAACCACTTCATAAAAGTACTATAATAAAGCAATAAGACAACCACTTCAACATCTAATGATTATAGTTTTCTTAGTACAAATGTTTAATGATTTTATGGATATTTTGAGGGGTGTTAAGGGGATGCAATGATGGTTGTAACAATAGTTACAACAACAACAAAAACCTCAAACATCTTCAGAAATTTTCACCTAGAACACTAGAAAAAGGAGGACTAAAACCTTAGGATGATAACAACTAGGAAAAATGAAAATTTCTAGGTTAGTTTTTAGGGGTTACTATGTTGATTAAGGATGGTAAATAGTGTTGTAACAAAAATTATAGCAGTGGTAATATGTTTTTTAGTGTTAGTGAAAGTTTCAAGAAGATGTGTTGAGAGCTTGTTTGGTCTCATTCATCCACAAGAGTGTAAAAAACAGTGCCTTTTAGGGCTTATGGAGTCAATAATAGTAACAATATTACTTGGGAAATATAATAATGATAATTCTTAGGTAAGGGAAGAATTAAATGCAAGAGGTGTTGTCACTTCAAGGCCTCAAGCATTTGCCCCTTTTAAGGGAGGTTTTTCTAGAGAGTAGGCACTTCTAGGCCCTAGCGTACCTTCCTTCCTTAGCTTTTTTGAAAGATAATTTAGTTGGTGACGAGAATGAGATTACTAAAGAGCTATCACTTTAGGGATCTAATAATCACTCTCAAGAAAATATACAATTGGCAAGATCAATCTAGTAGAATAGTTATAGAAAAAAAAAAGCATTTTCTTTTTCTCCCCTATGTCTTAAACAAGCAATTTCATAATCTTAGACATGAAACAAGTAAATATTACCACAAACATTCATAGCATGAATAAAAATGTAGATTTTCCACTTACTTCACGAAGAATAATCAATTCAAACCCTAGTTGAAGACCATTCCACCATAAAAAATGCCAAAATACATCACCATAAAACTCTCCCAAGAGATGTGCACTAGTTATTTCAAACAATAACCCTTAAAGAGGGAGAAAATTTCAGACCACCACTTGTGTGTGATGAGTTATTATAAAATGAAAGTCACTTTGTTAAGACCTAAATAGTGGCACATTACCCCTTAATTGGGGCATATTACATTAGCAATGTTAATTTATTTATGTTGTCTTGGGTCCATTAGTTGTAATTGTACCTCCTAGTCTCCTATATATATACTAAGGAAACATTTTCATTTGGAATCATCTTGTATTGGTAAATTTATGTGGTGTATAAGGAGGTTTCCCCCTTGGAGAGGCTTATTATATGAAATTATATCTTTTTCAAGGCGTTGAGTACTTATTATGAGGTTTTTCTATGCTATATTGATATTTGGTTCTTAATATTTGGTATCAGAGCTCAAGGTCTTGAGGTTTCGCTGCTACATCTGAGACACCTTGGAATTTTCACTATAATTATTTTTCTATGATGTTTCAGGAGGAACCCCTTGGAGGATATTTAGTAGACGGATCAAGGTACGTCGGTTTCACATTTCATCTCCCGAGGCCTTATATTTTTGGAGATACAACCTGTGTAAGACAGGGTTCTGGAATCATCTTGAATTTAGTCATTGCAAAATTGTCGCTATGAAATTTGTTCTGTAATGTTTCATACTCTGAAATCCAGAGGATATTGACATAAATTATTAAGGTATTTGTGATAAAAATTTCAGCTTCTGGGTCATATTACATTTGTAGGTACACCCTGTGGAATATAGGGTATCTGTCTAATCCTATTGACTAGTCTCAAGAAGGTGTTTTGGGTAAAACAGTCATAAATTATTCCTCGAGTATTCAAATTGAGTGAGACAAATTTCATTGGATAGTGGATAGTCTGTAGTACTTGTGGTACAATTTTTAGAATTTTATATCAATTATTTTGGGTGGGGCACTATATACAATTTAGATATCCCGGAAAGGCCAAAAATCAACAAGTTGTGGGGAATTTACCATAAATTCCACTTGGAACATCCAATTTTGATCAGGCATGTGGCATTGCAGAGAAGAAATATAAGAGAACTACAAAAAATAAATTTTCATACTCGGAAGGGCTGAAATTTTGGAGATACAATAAAAGAAAGATTGTCTAGAATAACCACCTCAAAATCAAGGTTTAAAGTGATAATTGACCAACATGCCACCAAAAAAGGGAACTTCTACACCAAATAAGCCTCTAGAAAGTTCTACTTGGAGTCTTGATGAGGGTGAAGAAATGCGTAGGGACATAAATGATTTACAAAAGAAGACAATAACAAAATATGAACTACAAGGGATGATGGATTCAACAAAAGCTAAGTTGGAGGAAATAATGGATACTAATATGGATGGATTAAAAAGGGAGATCATGGAAGGATTGAAAATTTTCTTAATAGAGAGGACACCTGAAAGTGAAAATGTATCCCATGAAATTCATGATGATGACACAAGGAAGATGAATCAAGAATGGAGAAACTCTAACTTTGGGTTGAAGACCAACCACTTTCCTAAGATCGATATGAGGAAGGTTGATGGCAAGGACCCTATCACATGGATACTTCAGATGGATCAATTCTTTGTTCTACATAATGTGCCACATACACAAAAGGTACGAATTTCTTCTTTATATTTAGAACCTAATCAATTTGTGTGGTATTGAAGGCTTTGTTCTCGCAAATCACTCTTCACTTGGACAATTTTCACAGAAGAAATGATAGTGCACTATGAGAATACAAGGAGAAATACCTTCTTTATCCAATTAATAAATCTCAAGCAAAAGGGTTTAGTTATAGAGCACATTGAGAACTTCCAAAGATTCAATATAAAGGTAACAAATATTCCACATGAGCACTTGATTGATGTATTCATAGGAAATTTAAGGGATAACATTCAACATGAGGTTCACCTTTGGGAACCCAAATCATTGGAGAATGCATTTAGGGTGGAAAGAAATGTTCAAAGTAAAAATATGGCTATGGCTACTAGAAGGACCACTCCTAACATCTATTGAGAGAATGTTGTTCCTTCTTCTAAAACACCTCAACCTATAAGGTTGACACCTCAACAATTGGAGAAAAGAAAAGAAAAAAGGTTTATGCTTTAATTGTGATATCAAGTACAGTAAGGGACATACATGTGGTGAGAAGAAATTATTCTACATAGATTGTGAAGAGGAAGAAGAACAAGAATAAGAACCATCTCAAGATGAAAACGTAGACATGATTTATTCTGAAGAGTTGACTCCCACAATATCGTGTAATGCATTGGATGGAATTAGCACTCCTCAAACCCTCAAGATCGAAGGATATATCAAAAATAAAAGGGTAATAGTCCTAATTGATTATGGTAGTACTCATAATTTCATTCACTATAAATTAGCCAAAGCTCTCAATTGCTTTGTATATCCGGCACCAGAGTTTCAAGTAATGATTGGAGATGAGGAACTATCAATTTCTCAGAAAAATGGAATAAGATCAATCTTACTATGGGGGAATATGTAACGAATATTCAAATGATTTTAATACCCATGGGTGGTGATGATGTCGTACTAGGAATCAAATGGTTACAATCATTAGGAAAAATGGCTTTTAAATTTCAAGAACTTTTCATGAAATTTTCATTGGAAGGAAAATAAATTGAGTTAAGAGGTATCACAGAAAAACCCAGTAAGGGGACACGCTCCAATGGCATGACACAATTATTGAAAAAGGGGAATCATGGTGTAATTGCACAACTATTCTCACTATATGTTCAAACATCTAAGCCATCTTTTCCTCTAGATCTCCAAGGGATCATTGATAAGCAATCCAAAGTATTTGAAGATATTCCCAAAGGTATTCCACCCACTCGAAATCATGATCATGATATTCACCTAATTCTTGGGACTGTTCCTCCTAACATCAGGCCGTACAGATACCCTTATGCCCAAAAGAGTGAAATTGAGCACATGGTTGAAGAAATGTTAGAGGTTGGCATTATTAGACCTAGACAAAGTTCTTACTCTGCATAGGTGGTAATGGTATTCAAGAAATATGGCTCATGGCCTATGTTTCCAGATTATAGAGAGCTCAACAAGATCACTATTAAAGATAATTTTCCCATTCCTATCATTGATGAATTGTTAAATGAACTACATGGAGAAATCTATTTCAAAAAGTTGGATCTTCGTTCAGGGTATCGTTAGATTACAATGAAGGAAGAAGATATCCTAAAAACAACATTTCGAACTCATGAAGGCCATTATGAATTATTTTTCATGCCTTTTGGCCTTACAAATGCACCTTCCACATTCCAAGGGTTGATGAATTTCATTTTCAAGCCCTTCTGTCAAAAATTTGTGTTAGTATTTTTTGATGATATACTAATCTATAGAAAGTCTTGGGAGGATCATGTGCGACATGTTGACAAGGTGCTACAACTACTAAAGGAGCAACAACTATATGCCAAACTATCCAAATGTTTCTTTGGGGTGAAGGAGGTAGAGTATTTGGGTCATATTGTATCTCATGAAGGTGTCAAGGTAGACCCTAACAAGATTAAGTCCATGATGGACTGGCCGATTCCCAAAACATTGAAGAATCTTAGAGGATTTTTGGGTTTGACAGGTTACTACCGCAAGTTTTTTCGGAACTATGGGAGAATAGAAGCACCTTTAACGACACTAACTAAGAAGGATACATTTTCGTGGACTCTAGAGGCAACTAAATATTTTGAAAAACTTAAAGAGGTGATGTGCAAAGCTCCTATATTGACCACAACAGAATTCACAAAAACCTTTATTATGGAATGTGATGCCTCGAGAAATGACATTGGTGCTATGCTAATGCAAAACGGAAGGCCCCTAGCTTTTGAAAGTTGGCCACTCAAGGGAAAGGACTTACATAAACCCATTTATGAGAAGGAAATGATGGAAATACTACATGCATTGAAGAAATGGTGCCCTTACCTAATAGGTAGGCACTTCAAGGTCAAAACAGATCATGATAGTCTTAAATACTTCTTGGAATGAAGACTATCTTCAGAAGAACAACAAAAATGGGTGACCAAGATATTGGGTTATGATAATGAAATCATCTATAAAAAAGGGAAGAAAAATGTTGTGGCAGATGCACTCTCAAGAAAGGATGAATATGTTGAGGCTTTTCTCTGTGATATCTTGATCATCCAACCTGATTGGATAATAGAAGCGAGGGATGAATGAAAGAATGATGAAAATGTGTGGACTCTCATTCAAAGGTTGCAACAAGATTCTAGTGCATCAGATACATTTACATGGAAAAATGATTCATTATGGTAGAATGATCACTTATATTTATGTGAGAACTCCCAACACAAACAAAAGTTACTATTGGAATTACACACCTCTCCGGTAGGAGGGCACTCAGGATTTTTGAAAACCTACCATAGGGTCAAGAAGGAATTATTTTGGGATGGCCTTAAAACTGATGTTCAAAGGTTTGTAGAAGATCTTTTGGCTTTCCAACAAAATAAGGTGGAAAGAATTAAGACCCCGGGTATTTTACAATCATTAGCTATCCTAAGTCAGCGCTGGGAGGAGGTTTCTATGGATTTCATCACAGGGTTACCAAAGTTTGAAGGAAAGAGTGTCATCATGGTGATTGTTGATAGATTGACCAAGTATGCACACTTTTGTGCACTCTCTCATCCCTTCAAACATAGTACAGTTGCCACCACATTCATGGAGACAATTCAAAAAATACATGGAATCCCAAAGATTATTGTTAGTGACAGAGATCCTATCTTCACTGGACATTTTTGGATAGAATTATTTTCTTGTTTGGGTACTCAATTGGCTCGTAGCTCATCCTATCATCCTCGGACGAATGGACAAACTGATATAGTTAACAAACGTCTAGAAGGATACCTTCGTTGCTTTGTCTCTGATAAACAAAAATAATGGTTCAAATGGTTAGCCTTGTAAGAATGGTGGTGTAACACTTCCTTTCATACTACAACAAAAATGACACCATTTATGACACTCTATGGATACTACCCTCCTTCCATCACTTCTTCTCTAAAAGAAAAATCTAAGGTTCAAGCAATGGAAGATCACATCGAGCATCAACAACAAGTTCTCCAAATCTTAAAGGACAACCTGACCATGGCACAGAATTGCATGAAACAACAAGCATATCAACATCATAGTGAAATAATTTTTGAAGTAGGGGATTGGGTGTTTTTAAGGCTACAACAATACAAATAGATGTCCCTCAAGCAAGCCAAGAAGGATAAAAAATTATCAACAAAGTACTATGGCCCTTATAAGTTGTTGCAAAATATTGGTACTATGGAATACAAATTGGAGTTTCCTGCATCCTCATGAGTACACCCAGGTTTCCATGTTTCATGCTTAAAGAAGGTTATAGGTGACAAGATCTCAGTTCAAACTATATTTCCAGAACTTGATAAGGAAGTAAAAATCATATTGGATCCTGAAGCCATCACAGACACAAGAATTCTCCAGCTGAGGAATAGATCCATTTCAGAGTATCTCATTAAGTGGAGGAAGCTACCTGCTAAAGATTCCACTTGAGAAGATGAGTCTTTTATACAGAAGCATCTTGAATTACTCAAGCGTTGCAGAAAAAACTTGTCTCAAGGGGATGGTCATGTTAAACCCTAAATAGTGGCACATTACCCCTAAATTGGGGCATATTACATTAATAATGTTATTTTATTTATGTCGGCTTGGGTCCATTAGTTGTAATTGTACCTCCTAGTCTCCTATATATACCAAGGAGACATTTTCATTTGGAATCATCTTGTCTTGGGAAATTTATGTGGTGTATAAGGACGTTTCCCCCTCGAAGAGGATTATTATCTGAAATTCTATATTTTTCAAGTTGTTGAGTACTTATTATGAGGTTTTTCTATGCTATCTTGATATTTGGTTCTTAAGACACTTTATTTTTATTTATACGAAAATTTGACCTTGAATTTTAGGTCAAAATGTTAGGATTGACCTGGCCAATTTCTTACAAGATTAAATTATGGAAAAAATAAAATAAATTTGCATGTAAAGACCCTCCTAGGGGTGACATCATGCCCTTCTAGGGTGGCGTTGGACCTATGTCATGGAATGTTGGGCTCAGGGAGTGAAACATTAGGCCTCCAAAGGCCAAAACCCTGCCCACACGTGCCAATAACCTCAGGATTACACCTAAGGTGACAACCACTGCATGCATAAATGCCCATGGATGTATGGGTGACGTCCAAGGCCTCCAAAGGCTAGAGTTTAGGTGGGAAAGGAAAAAAATCCTGGGTCCTGGTCCACCAAAGTGCATCCAAAGGAAACATCCTTCTTCTTCTTTGCATAACCCCTTCATCTTCATCCTACTCCCTGGCTAGGGTCTCAACATCCATCAAATGGGCTTTGAGCCCTCATGAAGGTTTGAGCTAGTCATCTCTCCATGTGCCTGTTCACCGGGCATGGTCCTGCAAAGACAACAAGTACGCCCTCTAGGGGCCCATAAGTCACAGGCATCAAATACGTATATCACATCTAATAATTAAAATTCCCAACCATGTGCATCAAACCACCCTAAACCCAAAAAAAGAATGAAAACGTTATGCAACTTGACAAGTCTAGGGTTTGGAATGGTCTCAGGGTGTCCTATTGGGCCAACCTCCCTTAAGTAAAGTTCATTTCCATAGTGGATCTTGATCCAAATCATGCCAGCGTATGAGGTAGTGAGGGAAAAAAAAATGGGCATGGAGTGCATGTGATAGAAAGGAAATGTAGCACTCACCTATGGATACCTTTGTTGAGGGTGAGTTGCACCTTTCCATGGATGAAAATGTTTCCAAGCCCATTCATTGCCATTTATTTTTATCTCTTCTTTCTTCTTTTAGCTTTCTTTATTCATGCTTCAAGGAAAGAGTTGATGGCCACTACTATAGCTTGGTGACCAGCTAGTGGCAGTGTCACCCATAAACATTTAATGGAAATGAGAAGGTTGGCTTGTGATGAGACCCCCTTTCTCTTGGACATGCAACCAAGAGCCACTACCCTGGCTTGGTGACTAGTTAGGTGGTAGTGTCATACTGTTACATGTTCATGGTCATGATAGGCCGACTCATGATGATACCTCCTATCCACCAACAAATTTATTGAGTGTTTTATTCATATGTGGGTCCCCTTTTCTTGTTGAGAAGCATTTCAGTGCTATCTCGGGGATCCTTGGGTGAAGCATCTCGAAGGTTTAAATTTGTCTCTTAACTTTTTATAGAGTAATTTCCCCCTAAGCCTTTAGCCCCTTCTTCCCATGAAGTAAGGTACAACCCTTTCCAAGTGGAGCCTTCCCCAATTCCCAAAAACATGGATAGATGGCGGGAATAAAGATGGAAAATGGTAAGTATGGAGGGAATGCATGATGACTCTTCATAGATACACTAGATAACAACCTATCCTAAAAAGAAACCAACTTGTTGGGGCATCATGTGATCCTCCTAGGTTCAAACAAGGAAAAGAGCATAAAGTCAAGCAAATGTTATCAAATCAAGAAAGATTCAATGCAACATGTTTAAATGTTTTAAAAATCGAAGCAATACATACCATGATACCCTGACTTATTACCTGTTGGAGCAAGAGTCATTTCCATTTCAAGACCAATCTGGTGTGATGAATATTATTGCCTGTGATATGTGGAATGCACTGAAGAAAATAAGGGCCCTTCGGGGCCATGCTTAAGCCGTCTGGATCTCAACACTCCATGTATAGGACCTATGGGGCTCAAGACATTATCTCTTTAGTTGTCCCTAAGCTAGAGGATAACATATGACTCCAGCTCTGAGATATCTGATCATCGTAGAGCACATGAGAACCTCAACATATCTGGTATGACTTGTGTCTTGTAAATCTCAACAAAATACATTAGCAATCCATAGGGTGGTGATATCACCCATTTTCCATATATGATAAAATAAAAAAATAAAAGCATCTCTAGTCTAACATATGATTATGAGCATACACATAGACATAATTTATCAAGACAATATGAAAATGAAACTACAACTATGCTAACATGATATGAAAAATATATATACAATGGATTAAATGCCTACCTACCTCTACTTACATGTTGGTTAAGTGTTAGGTGTAGTCATATAACTAGTGAAACCATCCTAGCAATACCTCATAGTAATTGCCTTTGTAATTCATCAAAAAACAATAAAATGACAAGTTAAGCACAAAAATAACATGAGTTAGAGCATGCATTATATCATAGGAAATCATAAAGTCTAGCTCATGGAGGTGGGAGGGAGGGACAACATTCTGCTAATTCATACTTCTAGAAAAGTACTCAATCCATCAAATAAAAGGATTGTAAAAGGTCGAACACTCAAGAGGCTAACTCAAAGAGTCTAAAGGTTGACTACCTTGGATGTCATCAATCCCTGAAGTCTAAGAAGGGACTATCAAGAATATAGAGGATGATTGACATTTTTTTATGAGAAAGTTGAAAGACTGAGATATTAAAATTCTTCTTAAGATATTCAACCTACCATTGAATTCTAAAATAAGGCTCTTCCCTAGAGAAAATTTGGACAAGGGACATGTTCCCCAACTTCATCCTTAGTGACATAACGAGGTAAAGTAATCGAAGGGAGCTATAAAACCTTGTCACAAGTATCCTGATTTAGGCAAACAACACCCTTACCCTTATCAAGATCTGAGCACAACTATGGTTGATAATATTCTTCATAGAATAAATCCAAGTGCTCAAAGGAATACTCATCAAAATCCTCAAGGTATGACCGAAAATCATCAAGAGAACATAGAACTAGGTCACCCTTGGGTTCTTGGAAAACATTTGTAACTACATCATCTCCTTGTTGTCGAATGTAAAAATTAGTATTAACCTCATATGATAGTTGTAAAGGAAACATTTGGAAATGAACCTCAATGTCGTAAATGGTATCCCCATCATACCTAATCACATCACATTTACATTTCCTTGCATGTATGAACTCATCAATATTATCAACCATGTCATTACTTTTATCACAACACGAAGGGCTTAAAACATCCAAGGGCTCCTCTAACACTTATTCACTTTCCAAATAACAAAACAAAGCATATTCAAAATATTGGAAAGGGAAAAAAATTATCGTATTCATTTCTTCTTGTGAAGGAGCATCGAATACTTGGATGACTTCATCAAATGGAAGAGCAATCATTAGTGCCTCATCCTCATGAATTTCCCCTACATATTCAACTTCATAATATAGAGGGACTAGCTCGTCCAAGGATTCCCTTTCTTCTTAACCTTATGAATCATAGAATATGGTATCATCAAAAACCTGGAAAGGAAAGTATCTAACCTCATCCTCTTATTTTTTGTAGGAGGAATATGATTTTAGTTGGCCTCATTAGAGGGAGGAGCACACATTATTACTTCATCATCATGTTTTATATCTTTAGGCTCTCGCTCTTCAACTAGGTACTCATTACCCTCGGTAGAAGCATAAGTAAATTCTTTCTCTTCCTCATGGGATTGGTAACCTTCATTAGGATCCCTCCCCTCAACCTATTGTTGGTCAATGAATTTTTCCCATATTTCCTGGAATTTACTAACAAAGATCTCAAGGGAAGTTAATCTCTCCAGACTAAGAGTATCTAGGGTATCTTTGGGGTCATCAACATTGATTTTTGGAGTAAAGAGGTGTTCTCCCTTGAACAAGGAGATATTTGCCTCGATTTATATAGCCATGTGATAAGCTTCTTGGATTTTTATTGGCCCTTTTTAACTTAGGATAAATCCTAATTGCATTAAGAGTGCATTGGTGTAGAGGTAAACGAGGTACTTGTCTTCATGATGATGGCTTCTAGGAATTTGTTGTAGCAAATTTTCAAACCTGGTATGGAATTCCTTGATAGTCTTTTTCTTAGTTTGTTTCATGTATTCAAGTCTTTTTATTATCATGTGGATATATTCTAATTTAATACCCCATTTCTCGAGAATTTTTTCTTCTAATTGGTCCATAGATGTGATGGTAGCATCAGAGAGATCATCATACCATTTCCTAGAATTTCCATGAAGAGTGTAGAGAAAAGTTTCATTGCCAAATATTAGACATCATCACTAATAAGGTGGAGTTGAAAGAAAGACCAAAAATTATCCATGTGATCTTTGTCCCTAACCCCATCATTGCCAGTGAATCTAGGGAGCCATTTTTCATACCTCAGAGGCATTTTTCGAGGGTAACCCAAAATTTCATTCATATCCAAGGGTTTCAAATTACCCGAGTCCCATTGACAAGCAATGATTGGCTTTGTTATTAGTGGAATCACCAGATAATTCTTCTAGGTATCATCAAAGGGAAAAGAGGGAATCACCCTCAATGGATTCTCCATGTAAGCTTCGTGAAGTAAAGTATTTGGGAAAAAGGCTTACCGAAAAAGTGTCCTACGAGGAAAATTGACGCGATGTTATTTGGAGACATCACCAAAAATGTTATCGCACAATCTATACTTTCCCAAAGCCTAAAGGAAAGTACACCTAGATTGACGTGACACAGAGGAATTCCTATCACTGCCACCCCAATATGATACTTCTTTCTATTTAGGAGGAGAAGAAACTCACTCCAACGGAGATGTCCCAAGTCCTAGTTGGTTGATGAAGGGAGATAAGAAAAAGGTAAAACTCACCCCTCTCTGTAGGTCACTCCAAAGGAAGAAGTAACTTGTTATTGTTTGGGGTTAAGGATAAATTCAAGGTGAATGATACCCGCCCTTTTCCAATGAGACAAAAAAATTTAGAAGCAATCAATGATATCGATGTTTCAATTTAGTGACTTCAAAATAGATATATGTGCTACTAAAGACAATCAAAGATAAAATTATAGTAGCAACAATGTATCCGGAAATTGCAAGTTATGGTGACAAGAATCATATTAATACTTTCACTCACAATTTCAATATTAAAAGCAAGTCAATAAATGACTTCAATGGTTTTCCAAAGACTTATAACAACATTAATTGATGATGATAACAACAATAGAAACCACTTTAGACAAATACTATAATAAAGCAATAAGACAACTACTTTAACATCCAATGATTATTGTTTGATTAGTAGAAATGTTTCTTGGTTTATGGATAGTTTTATGGGTGTGAAGGGGATGCAATGATGTCTGTAATAGTATTTACAACAACAACAATAGCCTCAAACAACTTCATAAATTTGCACCCAGAACACTAGCAAAAGGAGGACAAAACCCGTACGATGATAGTAACTAGGAAAAATGCAAATTTATGGGTTAGTTTTGAGGGGTTAGTATGCTAATTAAGCCTGCTAAATAGGGCTATAAAAAAAATTATAGCATCGGTAATATGGATGTTATTTTATTGAGAGTTTCAAGAAGATGTGTTGAAATTTTGTTTGGTCTCATTCATCCACAAGAGTGTAAAAATTAGTGCCTTTTAGGGGTTATGGATTCAATAACAATAACAATATTACTTGGGAAATATAATAATGATAATGCTTAACTAAGGGAAGAAGTAAATGCAAGAGGTGTTGGCACTTCAAGGCCTCAAGCATTTGCCCCTTTTAAGGGAGGTTTTACTAGAGAATAGGCACTTCTAGGGCCTAGCATACCTTCCTTCCTTATATTTTTTGAAATAAAATTTAGTTGGTGACAAGAATAAGATTACTAGAGAGATATAACTTTAGGGCTCTAATAATCACTCTCAAGAAAATGTACAATTCACAATATCAATCTAGTAGAATAGTTATAGAGAGAAATATTCATTTGTTGTTTCTCCCCTAGGGTTTAAACAAGCAATTTCATAATCTTAGACATGAAACAAGTAATTTTTACCACAAAAATTCATAGCATAAATAAAAATGCATATTTTCCCCTTTCTTCAGTCAAACCCTAGTTGAAGACCATTCCACCATGAAAAATGCGACAATACACCACCATAAAGCTCTCCCAAGAGGTGTGCACTAGTTATTTCATCCAATAACCATTAAAGAGGGAGAAAATTTTAGACCACCACTTGTGTGTGATGATTTATGATAAAATGAATGTCACTTTATGTTTATTTATACCAAAATTTTATCTTTACTTATTTTAGGTCAAAATATCAGGGTTGACCTGGCTAGTTTCTTACAAAATCAAATTCTGGACAAAATAAAATAAATTTGCATGTAAAGACCCTCCTAGGGGTGACGCCATTCCATTCTAGGGTGACGTTATACCTCCGTCATAGAACGTTGGGCTCAGGGAGTGAAACATTGGGCCTCTAAAGGCCAAAACCTTTCCCACACGTCCCGATAACCTCAGGATTACACACAAGGTGACAACCATTGCATGTAGAAACGTCCAAGGTTGTATGGGTGATGTCCAAGGCATCCAAAGATTAGCCTTTAGGTGGCAAATGCACAACAACCTAAGTCTAGGTCCACCAAAGTGCCTTCAAATCCAACATCCTTCTTCTTCTTGGAATAACCCCTTCATCTTCATCTTGACCCCTGGTTGGGGTCTCAACATCCATCAAATTGGATTTGATCCCTCATGAAGGTCTGAACTAGTCATCTCTCCATGTACTTATTCATCGAGCAAGGCCCTGCAAAGGCAACAAGTATACCCTCTAGGGGTCCATAAGTCACAAGTATCATAATACATAAATCACATCTAATAATTCAAACACCTAAACATGTGCATCAAACCCCCCTAAACCAAAACAAATTCTCAAAATGTTATGCAACTTGACAAGTCTAGGGTTTGGAGTGGTCTCATGGTGTCCTATTGGGCCAGTCTCCCTTAAGTCAAGTTTGCTTCCCTATTGGAGCTTGATCCAAATCATGGAAGTATATGAGGTGGTGAGGGAAAAAACTTTGGGCATGGGGTGAATGTTATAGTAGGGAAATGTAACAATCACCTATGGGTTCCTTTGTTGAGGGTGAGCTGCAACTTTTCATGAATGAAAATGTTTCCAAGCCCACTGATTTCCATTTATTTTGATCTTTTCTTTCTTTTTTTAGCTTTCTTTATTCATGCTGGAAGGAAAGAGTTGATGGCCATTGCCTTGGCTTAGTGACCATTTAGTGGGACTGTCAGCCACAAACATTTCATGGAAGTGAGAAGGATGGCTCCTGATGAGACCGCCTTTCTCTTGGCCATGCAACCAAGAGCCACTACCTTGGCTTGGTGACCAGTTGGATGGTAGTGTCATACCACTACATGTTCATGGTCATGATAGGTTGTCTCATGATGAGCCCTCCTATCCACTAACAAATTTCGTTTTTGTTTTATTCATATGTGGGTCCCCTATTCTTGATAAGAAGCATTTCAATCCTTTCTCAGGGATCCCTAGAGAAAGCATCTTGAAGGTTTAAATTTGGCTCTTAAATTTTTCTAGCTACATTGCCCCCTGGGCCTTTAGCCCCTTCTTCCCATGGGGTAAGGTACAACCCTTTCCAAGGGGAGAATTCCCCAATGCCCAAAAATGTGGATAGATGGAGGGGATAAAGATGGAAAATGATAATTATGGAGGGAACGAGTGATGACTCTTCTGAGATACAATAGGTAACAACCTATCCTAAAAGGAAAGCAACTTACTAGGGCACCATGTGGCCCTCCCAGGTTCAAAGAAGGAAAAGAGCAGAAAGTCAAGAAAACATTATCAAATCCAGAAAGATTCAATGCAACAGATTTAAATGTTTTAAAAATCGGAGCGATGCATACCATGATAACCAGACTTATTACCTCTTGGAGAAAGGATCATTTCCATTTCAGGTCCAAGCCAGTGTGATGAATACTGTTGTTGGTGATATGTGGACTACACTGAAGATAAGAGGGGCCCTCTGGGACCATGCTTAAGTCATCTAGCTCTCGACAGTCCATGTCTAGGACCTATGGGCCTTGAGACATGATCTCCTTAGTTTTCCCTTGGCTAGGGGATAACAACGCTAACTATGGGTTAGACATGGATGTCTTTTTTATGAATTTTAGGCTACCCATAGATCCTTGGGGTTTGGGGGTTGTGAGGAATAAGTTGTTTTTGGATGCAAGGATTGAGGGAAGATGATTTGATGGTTTTATTGATCAAGATGGTAATGGAGTTGATCAAGTTTTTTGGAAAAGGTTTATAAGTGGAGGAAAAGAGGAGGTATAGAAGTTTGGATTCATAATTAATGGTGTTCATGATAATTAACGTGTTTCTTTTATCGAATTTTAGGATGATGATGTTAGGATTCCTATTGAGGCAAGGAATAACAAATAGTTCTTTTTTAGATGAGTTGAGTTTGGGTGGTTTAGCTCGTTGAAGGATCCTACCACACACTTTTCTAATTTCTTCGGCTTCGTGAGTTGGGAGGTTGAGGATAATGGATTGTATGGAGAAAATAATGCCTTCTATCGAAATACGACTCAGGGAGATGGAAAAATTAAAACCTTTTCCGAGAATATGGAGAGTGGGAGGGTCAAGTTTAAGTGACAAAAGATTTGTAATGGTGGAAGGACTGGGTTGGAAGTGGGGGAGGTTAGTAAAGAAGGGGCGAGGTTATTGTAGATGGAGGGGCGCTCGACCTTATGTATGTGGAGATTAGAGATGGGATTATAATTTATTGAAGATGAGGATATACAAAGATTATTCCTAAGCTAATCCCTTTATTTGTTTTCTCTTATGTTTTTCACTAATAATTTATATCACATTATAATAGTACCATTCTTTATTAAATTGAGTTAATTCACTCCTTCATAATTTTAATTATTATTAAATCATATCTTTCTCATTATAATATTAGGTTATATTAGATTATAACCATAATTTATTATTACTTTTAATCAGTGTATATCTTGTTCTCTAGCTTTTTCCACAAAATATTGTTTTTTTATATCCTTCTTTATCTTTTGATTTTCTTAACTTTCTCTTTATCATATTATAATATTAAAACATAATAATGTATTTTAAAATATTACCTCATCACCTTATCATATTATATTATTATAATACACTATTATATCATAATACATTATGATTAATATTTAATCTTTATAGTTTCTTTCTTTCAATTTTCTTTTTATATCATAATATTATTAATCTTTATCATGTGATTAATATGCTATACCATCTTTACTTTCATATCTTCTTCTTTTTCATATTAAGTTATATAATATCA
>JASDQU010737732.1:108666-122806 GCA_032191745.1 Picea mariana | reverse complement strand
CTAGCACTGTTAAAAGATAAGTATCTGATTATGTTTTAATCATGTTTTGCATGACTCTACTGCTTATGTTATCATGATTTCCACTGTGTATATGAATTAGTATGAAATACTATTGATTGTTAATTATGGCAGTAACTCATATGAATACTCTGTGTATAATGTGTTTATTTGTTTAAATGCATGGGATTTATAATACATGTATGAGTTATGTGCAAAGTGGTGTTAAATTTTTCTTTTTGTGAGTGATTAAGCCTTGGTAGCCAGAAATGGGGTGCTACAGTTTGGATCTCAACACTCCATGTATAGGACCTGTGGGCCTCAAGACATTATCTCCTTAGTTGTCCCTAAGCTAGAGGATAACATTTGACTCTAACTCTGAGATATGTGATCACTGTAGAGCGCATGAGAACCTCAACATATCTGGTATGACTTGTGTCTTGTAAATCTCAACAAAATACATTAGCAATCCATAGGGTGGTGATATCACCCCTTTTCCATATATGATAAAATAAAAAAATAAAATCATCTCTAGTCTAACATATGATTATAAGCATACACATATACATAATTTATCAAGACAATATGAAAATGAAACTACAACTATGCTAACATGATATGAAAAAGATATATACAATGGATGTAAATGCATACCTACCTCTACTTACCTGTTGGTTAAGTGTTAGGTGTAGTCATATAACCAGTGAAACCATCCTAGCAATACCTCATAATAATTGCCTCCGTAATTCCTCAAAAACCCATAAAATGACAAGTTAAGCACAAAAATAACATGAGTTAGAGCATGCATTATATCATAGGAAATCATAAAGTCTAGCTCATGGAGGTGGGAGGGAGGGACAACATTCTGCTAATTCATACTTCTAGAAAAGTACTCAATCCCTCACATAAAAGGATCGTGAAAGGTCGGAGACTCGAGGGGCTGAATCAAAGAGTCTGAAGGTTGACTACCTTGTATGTCATCAATCCCGAAAGTCTGAGAAGGGACTATCAAGAATATAGAGGATGATTGACATTTTTTTATGAGAAAGTTGAACGACTGAGATATTAAACTTCTTCTTAAGGTATTCAACCTACCATTGAATTCTAAAATAAGGCTCTTCCCTAGAGAAAATTTTGAACAAGGGACATGTTTCCCAACTTCATCCTTAGTGACATAACGAGGTAAAGTAATCGAAGGGAGCTAGAAAACCTTGTCACAAGTATCCTGATTCTAGAAAACAACGCCCTTACCCTTATCAAGATCTGAGCACAACTATGGTTGATAATATTCTTGATAGAATAAATCCAAGTGCTCAAAGGAATACTCATCAAAATCCTCAAGGTATGACTGAAAATCATCAGGAGAACATAGAACTAGGTCACCCTTGGGTTCTTGGAAAACATTTGTAACTACATCATCTCCTTGTTGTCGAATGCCAAAATTAGTATTAACCTCATATGATAGTTTTAAAGGAAACATTTGGAAATGAACCTCAATGTCGTATATGGTATCCCCATCATACCAATCACATCACATTTATGTTTCCTTGCATGTATGAACTCATCAATATTATCAACCATGTCATTACTTTTATCACAACACGAAGGGCTTAAAACATCCAAGGGCTCCTCTAACACTTCTTCACTTTCCAAATAACAAAACAAAGCATCTTCAAAATATTGGAAAGGGAAAAAAATTATCGTATTAATTTCTTCTTATGCAGGAGCGTCGAATACTTGGATGACTTCATCAAATGGAAGAGCAATCATTAGTGCCTCATCCTCATGAATTTCTCCTACATCTTCAACTTCATAATATAGAGGGACTAGCTCGTCCAAGGATTCCCTTTCTTCTTCACCTTATGAATCATAGAATATGGTATCATCAAAAACCTGGAAAGGAAAGTATCTAACCTCATCCTATTCTTTTTTCGTAGGAGGAATATGATTTTAGTTGGACTCATCAGAGGGAGGAGCACACATTAATACTTCATCATCATGTTTGATATCTTTAGGCTCTCGCTCTTCAACTAGGTACTCATTACCCTCGGTAGAAGCATGAGTAAATTCTTTCTCTTCCTCATGGGATTGCTAACCTTCATTAGGATCCCTCTCCTCAACCTATTGTTGGTCGATGAATTGTTCCCATATTTCCTAGAATTTGCTAACAAAGATCTCAAGGGAAGCTAATCTCTCCAGACTAAGAGTATCTGGGGTATCTTTGGGGTCATCAACATTGATTTTTGGAGTAAAGAGGTGTTCTCCCTTGAACAAGGAGATATTTGCCTCGATTTATATAGCCATGTGATAATCTTCTTGGATTTTTATTGGCCCTTTTTAACTTAGGATAAATCCTAATTGCATTAAGAGTGCATTGGTGTATAGGTAAATGAGGTACTTGTCTTCATGATGATGGCTTTTAGGAATTTATTGTAGTAAATTTTCAAACTTGGTATGGAATTCCTTGATAGTCTTGTTCTTAGTTTGTTTCATGTATTCAAGTCTTTTTATTATCATGTGGATATATTCTAATTTAATACCCCATTTCTCGAGAATTGTTTCTTCTAATTGGTCCATAGATGTGATGGTAGCATGAGGGAGATCATCATACCATTTCCTAGAATTTCCATGAAGAGTGTAGAGAAAAGTTTCATTGCCAAATATTAGACATCATCACTAATAGGGTGGAGTTGAAAGAAAGCCCAAAAATTATCCATGTGATCTTTGTCCCTAACACCATCATTACCAGTGAATCTAGGGAGCCAATTTTCATACCTCAGAGGCATTTTTCGAGGGTAACCCAAAATTTCAGTCACATCCAAGGGTTTCAAATTACTTGGGTCCCATTGACAAGCAATGATTGGCTTTGTTATTAGTGGAATCACCAGATAATTCTTATAGGGATCATCAAAGGGAAAAGAGGGAATCACCCTCAGTGGATTCTCCATGTAAGCTTCGTGAAGTAAAGTATTTGGGAAAAAGGCTTACCGAAAAAGTGTCGTACGAGGAAAATTGACGCGATGTTATCGCACAATCTATACTTTCCCAAAGCCTAAAGGAAAGTACACCTAGATTGACGTAACACAGAGGTATTCCTATCACTGCCACCCCTATATGATACTTCTTTCTATTTAGGAGGAGTAGAAACTCACTCCAACGGAGATGTCCCAAGTCTAGTTGGTTGATGAAGGGAGATAAGAAAAAGGTAAAACCCACCCCTCTCTGTAGGTCACTCCAAAGAAAGAAGTAACTTGTTATTGTTTGGGGTTAAGGATAAATTCGAGGTGAATGATACTTGCCCTTTTCCAATGAGACAAAAAAATTTAGAAGCAATCAATGATATCGATGTTTCAATTTAGTGACTTCAAAATAGAGATATGTGCTACTAAAGACAATCAAAGATAAAATTATAGTAGCAACAATGTATCTGGAAATTGCAAGTTATGGTGACAAGAATCATATTAATACTTTCACTGACAATTTCAATATTAAAAGCAAGTCAATAAATGACTTCAATGGTTTTCCAGAGACTTATAACAACATTAATTGATGATGATAACAACAATAGAAACCACTTCAGACAAATACTATAATAAAGCAATAAGACAACAACTTTAACATCCAATGATTATAGTTTTCTTAGTAGAAATGTTTCTTGGTTTATGGATAGTTTTATGGGTGTGAAGGGGATGCAATGATGGCTGTAATAGTATTTACAACAACAACAATAGCCTCAAACAACTTCAGAAATTTGCACCCATAACACTAGCAAAAGGAGGATGAAACTCGTACGATGATAACAACTAGGAAAAATGTAAATTTATGGGTTAGTTTTGAGGGGTTAGTATGTTAATTAAGGCTACTAAATAGGGTTGTAACAAAAATTATAGCAATGGTAATATGGCTGTTATTTTATTGAGAGTTTCAAGAAGATGTGTTGAAATTTTGTTTGGTCTCATTCATCCACAAGAGTGTAAAAATCAGTGCCTTTTAGGGGTTATGGATTCAATAACAATAACAATATTACTTGGGAAATATAATAATGATAATGCTTAACTAAGGGAAGAAGTAAATGCAAGAGGTGTTGGCACTTCAAGGCCTCAAGCATTTGCCCCTTTTAAGGGAGGTTTTGCTAGAGAATAGGCACTTCTAGGGCCTAGCATACCTTCCTTCCTTATCTTTTTTGAAATACAATTTAGTTGGTGACAAGAATGAGATTACTAGAGAGATATCACTTTAGGGCTCTAATAATCACTCTCAAGAAAATGTACAATTCACAATATCAATCTAGTAGAACAGTTATAGAGAGAAATATTCATTTGTTGTTTCTCCCCTAGGGTTTAAACAAGCAATTTCATAATCTTAGACATGAAACAAGTAATTTTTACCACAAAAATTCATAGCATAAATAAAAATGCATATTTTCCCCTTTCTTCAATGAGAATAATCAAGTCAAACCCTAGTTGAATACCATTCCACCATGAAAAATGCGACAATACACCACCATAAAGCTCTCCCAAGAGGTGCGCACTAGTTATTTCATCCAATAACCATTAAAGAGGGAGAAAATTTTAGACCACCACTTGTGTGTGATTATTTATGATAAAATGAATGTCACTTTATGTTTATTTATACCAAAATTTTATTTTTACTTATTTTAGGTCAAAATATCAGGGTTGACCTGGCTAGTTTCTTACAAAATCAAATTCTGGACAAAATAAAATAAATTTCAATGTAAAGACCCTCCTATGGGTGACACCATTCCATTCTAGGGTGGCATTATACCTCTGTCATAGAACGTTGGGCTCAGGGAGTGAAACGTTGGGCCTCTAAAGGCCCAAACCTTTCCCACACGTGCCGATAAGCTCCGGATAACACACAAGGTGACAACCATTGCATGTAGAAACGTCCAAGGTTGTATGGGTGATGTCCAAGGAATCCAAAGATTAGCCTTTAGGTGGGAAATGCACAACAACCTAGGTCTAGGTCCACCAAAGTGCCTTCAAATCCAACATCCTTCTTCTTCTTGGAATAACCCCTTCATCTTCATCTTGACCCCTGGTTGGGGTATCAACATCCATCAAATGGGATTTGATCCCTCATGAAGGTCTGAGCTAGTCATCTCTCCATGTACCTATTCATCGGGCAAGGCCCTGCAAAGGCAACAAGTACGCCCTCTAGGGGTCCATAAGTCACAAGCATCATAATACATAAATCACATCTAATAATTAAAACACCCAAACATGTGCATCAAACCCCCCTAAACCAAAACAAATTCTCAAAATGTTATGCAACTTGACAAGTCTAGGGTTTGGAGTGGTCTCAGGATGTCCTATTGGGCTAGTCTCCCTTAAGTCAAGTTTGTTTCCCTATTGGAGCTTGATCCATATCATGGAAGTATATGAGGTGGTGAGGGAAAAAACTTTGGGCATGGGGTGAATGTTATAGTAGGGAAATGTAACAATCACCTATGGGTTCCTTTGTTGAGGGTGAGCTGCAACTTTTCATGAATGAAAATGTTTCCAAGCCCACTGATTTCCATTTGTTTTTATCTTTTCTTTCTTTTTTTAGCTTTCTTTATTCATGCTGCAAGGAAAGAGTTGATGGCCACTGCCCTGGCTTAGTGACCATTTAGTGGGACTGTCAGCCACAAACATTTCATGAAAGTGAGAAGGATGGCTCCTGATGAGACCCCCTTTCTCTTGGCCATGCAACCAAGAGACACTACCTTGGCTTGGTGACCAGTTGGATGGTAGTGTCATACCGCTACATTTTCATGGTCATGATAGGTTGGCTCATGATGAGCCCTCCTATCCACTAAAAAATTCCTTTTTTGTTTTATTCATATGTGGGTCACCTATTCTTGATAAGAAGCATTTCAATCCTTTCTCGGGGATCCCTAGAGAAAGCATATCGAAGGTTTAAATTTGGCTCTTAAATTTTTCTAGCTACATTGCCCCCTGGGCCTTTAGCCCCTTCTTCGCATGAGGTAAGGTACAGCCCTTTCCAAGGAGAGCATTCCCCAATGCCCAAAAATGTGGATAGATGGAGGGGATAAAGATGGAAAATGGTAATTATGGAGGGAACGAGCGATGACTCTTCTAAGATACAATAGGTAACAACCTATCCTAAAAGGAAAGCAACTTACTAGGGCACCATGTGGCCCTCCTAGGTTCAAACAAGGAAAAGAGCAGAAAGCCAAGCAAACATTATCAAATCCAGAAAGATTCAATGCAACATATTTAAATGTTTTAAAAATCGGAGCAATACATACCATGATAACCAGACTTATTACCTCTTGGAGAAAGGATCATTTCCATTTCATGACCAAGCCAGTGTGATGAATACTGTTGTTGGTGATATGTGGACTACACTGAAGATAAGAGGGGCCCTCTGGGACCATGCTTAAGTCATCTATCTCTCGGCAGTCCATGTCTAGGACCTATGGGCCTCGAGACATGATCTCCTTAGTTTTCCCTTGGCTAGGGGATAACAACGCTAACTATGGGTCAGACAGGGATGTCTTTTTTATGAATTTTTAGGCTACCCATAGATCCTTGGGGTTTGGGGGTTGTGAGGAATAAGTCATTTTTGGATGCAAGGATTGAGGGAAGAGGATTTGATGGTTTTATTGACCAAGATGGTAATGGAATTGATCGAGTTTTTTGGAAAAGGTTTATAAGTGGAGGAAAAGAGGAGGTATAGAAGTTTGGATTCATAATTAATGGTGTTCATGATAATTGATGTGTTTCTTTTATCAAATTTTAGGATGATGATGTTAGGATTCCTGTTGAGGCAAGGAATAACAAATAGTTCTTCTTTAGATGCATTGAGTTTGGGTGGTTTAGCTCGTTGAAGGATCCTACCACAAAATTTTCTAATTTCTTCGGCTTTGTGAGTTGGGAGGTTGAGGATAATGGATTGTATGGAGAAAATAATGTCTTCTATCGAAAGACGACTTGGGTAGATGGAAAAATTAAAACCTTTTCCGAGAATATGGAGAGTGGGAGGGTCAAGTTTAAGTGGCAAAAGATTTGTAATGGTGGAAGGATTGGGTTGGAAGTGGGGGAGGTTAGTAAAGAAGGGGCGAAGTTATTGGAGATGGAGGGGCGCTCGACCTTATGTATGTGGGGATTAGAGATGGGATTATAATTTATTGAAGATGAGGATATACGAAGATTATTCCTAAACTAATCCCTTTATTTGTTTTCTCTTATGTTTTTCACTAATAATTTATATCACATTATAATAGTACCATTCTTTATCAAATTGGATTAATTCACTCCTTCATAATTTTAATTATTATTAAATCATATCTTTCTCATTATAATATTAGGTTATATTAGATTATAACTATAATTTATATTTTTTTTGAATTGGTGTATATCTTGTTCTCTAACTTTTCCCACAAAATATTGTTTTTTTTATATGGTTATTTATCTTTTGATTTTCTTAACTTTCTCTTTATCATATTATGATATTAAAACATAATAATGTATTTTAAAATATTACCTCATAACCTGATCATATTATATTATTATAATACACTATTATATCATAATACATTATGATTAATATTTAACCTTCATAGTTTCTTTCTTTCAATTTTCTTTTTATATCATAATATTATTAATCTTTATCATGTGATTAATGTGCTATACCATCTTTACTTTCATATTTTCTTTTTCATATTAGGTTATATAATATCATAATCATAATATTTATTCTAACTTAACCTCATATATATATATATATATATATATATATATATATTTCAATATATTATATTATGTATATTATATTATCCTTCTTATTATCACATTATCATAATAAAATATAACAATACATCATAATACATTACCTTAATACATTTTTATATTATATCATTATAATACACTATTATTTTTTAACATTTTTAGTTACTTTATAAAATTTAAAATATTTTTGCCTTTATAATGTCAAGGGGCTTATTGATTATTTTCATTAATTATTATTCAACAATTATCTTTGTTGGACATTGTGTTAGGAACTTTGGATTAACTTTTTTTAGATCCTAACTTCGACCATTGTAACATTGTAACAAAGAGAAGTTTATGTCTAACTACAATAATAGTTAGACAAATGATATCAAGTTTACAGTTTGAAAGGGAAATTGTTGAACATTTTGTTAATAATCTTCATTTCCTCCAACTTAATACATACTCTGGAACTTTCCTACCTACTTTGAAATTTTTTTGTTGTTCTTGATGATAAATAGAATGGGTAGAATGCCCATATATAAAAATATTGAACTTTTCATAACCAGATAAAAGTTTTTTTCCAAAAATTAACATTATATATAAGTTTCAACACTCACATTTTCAGAAAAATCTCAAAATAAGAGGCCCATAGCCTCATTTGATTTCCCTTGCCTGATATCTTTTCACCTTACTAAAACAGTGCGAAATGAACTTAAAAAAACGTAACGATTAGGGTTTTGTGATCAGCCCGGAATAGTAGAAAAATACATGCAATCGACTAACAGTGGATATGGAATCGCTGAACAGTGGAGTGGATCGTAGAATAGTGGAGTGAATCCCCGAAGAGTGGATACGGAATCGCCGAACAGTCGAGTGGATCGCTGAACAATGAATCGCCTTGTAATTAATTCCGAAGTTATATCTGATCACAAATATAACATGTTTCAAGTATGAACAGGTTTCTATCATTTAGAAAGGCAGAGCTCTTCTATAGAGTAATCGCCAATGACTTCACGAAATCCCCCGGGCTATTCCCTTCTGCGTGACAGTCAAAGAGGAGATTTCCAATAAGAAACATTGGGTAATGTAGGAGATTTCCAATAAGAAACATGGGTAATGTATGTGTCGAGATGGTCCGAGGTCATGGATGTTACGTCGAATTTGGATGCTAAACAAGTCACTCTCTAGCTATACAGTTTGACATAGATGGAGAACGATCCGTCATATAGAAACTATTTATACTAACATATTTTTTAAGCGGGTTGATGTAAATGCTTAAGTAATTCAAGGGAATTAAAAAGGTTTCATATTAATGTTGTTAATTGAGAGTATAAAAATGTTGAGGGAAGTTTCATATTAATGTTATTAATTAAGATTATACAATTGTTGTAATTAAAATGAATGTATTTGAAGTTGAGTGTTTGGCCCATGCTGCTAGTTGCTTCACTATTTGGGTGATGTTTGGCTCATGCCCTCAAAGTGTCTCAACTTGTATAAAGGAAACATAGAAACATGAACTTCACCACTCAGTTCATTGAGCAGACAAACAACTTTTGACCACTTAGTTTATTGAGCAAACAAACAACTTTTGACATTGCAACCTTTTACCTTAGCCCTTTGTGCCCACTATCATCCATAAGGGAGGACCTTACATAAAACCCCTTAAACACCATCTATCTTCCCTAGATACATGTCTCTAAATACATATTTTAAGTTTATATGTTTCCTCTATTTTTTATATACTTTATATTTATAAAGTTTATATTATTCTTCCATATATATAAATATGTATATATTTATATTTAAAATATAAAAAAATTTGATATATAATATTTAGTACTACAAACACAAAAAATTAAAGATAAAATCTTATTTATTATAAGAATAATAGTTTTTTATATAATGATATATTTATATACGTTAATCTCTCTCTCTCTCTCTCTCTCTCTATATATATATATATATATATATATGATCAACAATACATAATAGTTTACAGATAATAATGTTTATTAAAAGTTGTGTACACTCATTGTTTTCTAATGCAAGGCTTTGCTAATAACCTAAAAAGTTAGGATGCACTTTAATTGAAACACATTGACATCCTTGCATGCATTATTCGATATGACCATCATTTTTTATTTTTTTTTAAAAGTGGAACCTGCTATATTAGATTAACAAAAAACTTTGACAAAATATACAATAGTGTAGGTCTGATGTCACCAAAAATGCTGCCGATTACCAGAAACCAGCATAGGTGGAGGGCAAATAGTAGTAGCATGATAAAACATAAAATAAAGTAGCATCTGTCCTGCCCGGAGGAAACCAGGACAGATGTCTATAGTCCAAATGCACATAAAACAGTAACATAATAAAACTAGGAACCAAGAGAGCATAAAAACCTAGGTGCCTGGTGACCTGTCGTCCTCGCTAGTCTGCCACGTGGACCCAGTTGGGATGGAAAATACCTGCGCGCAGAGGGGGCACTTCCGCTGAGCTGTAGCATTGGAATATGCATCGAGGAGCAAGTCCAGGCGCTAGCCCATGATGAGAGCCCGATGCTCCAAGTCAGACATGTGGCCACGAAGGTCGAACACTAGAGCCAGGTGCTCTGCCCGGAGAAGAGAGCCATGCATACTGCCACCCACGTCGCTGAGGGGAACATTCCTCGAGTCCACCGCCACTCCAAAACCAACGTTGAACACCCTCTGCTCCGCATCAATCTCTGCACCCTTCGTTTCTACTTCATTCACCTACATGTCATGGCTGCTAAGATTGTTGTCGCCTGGCCAGGGGATTTCTTCAACAATGCAGTCGGGGGTATCGTCTTCCTGTGCCAGAATAGGTCTGCATTCCTCCCGGTGAGTCGCCTCAGTGGCGCGGGTCTTCTCTGCAATCGACAAGTCCTCCATGAACGAGTCTTCCACCACGACACAGGGGGGAAACTCCTCCTCACTACCAGCTTCCTGCCGGTTTCCCAGTGTATTTGCCTTGACATCTCGGCTATAGCCAGCTCCCGGCTCAGCAATGGTGGTGAGCAGTGCCAATTTCTCTGCCCGAGCTTTCTTCCGAAGTATGGAGGTCGCCAGAGCCAAAGCGCGTTCCAATTGCTCTTTCCGTCGCCGCTGCACCTTATGTGCATCCCAGGCCGCGCCACGGCAAGGTCTGCCTCTCTTTCTAGCCATGGTGAAAGAATAGAGCGGTTGCAGGGATAGGCAGATGAGCCAGGACGAGAGCAGTTGCAGGTGCAAAGCACGAGCAAACCAACTCTGTCTCGTTACACACAGAGACAAAATACCCGGACAATCCTTACCAAAATACAACGAAAATGTAGAGAGCCAGGGCATGAGGAATGTTGGACTGCACTAGAGCATCCAAGCAAAAAGCAGAGCCGAGGCAGGAGCAGTCCTGCTCTGTCCGGGCATATAAGAAATCAAATAACCAGGAGCCGAGGTCACATGTCCGCACTTAACCCCTTCCATTCCGAGTGCGCTATGGGCGTAAATGATCACGCGAGGGAGGAGTCCCTCCGTCCTATGGCTGCAGCTATGGCCGTCCCCCATCGTTAATGCAGAATTGTGGGTGGCGGCCATCGGCATTTATGCCGAGGCTGAGTGCTATTCCAATTGTCGCCGTGGAGCTACGTGTCACCCCATCCAAGGAAATTCGATATGACCATCATTGGAACGCTCTTATGCATATTTTAAAAATATTAACCATTCTTAGATATGACCAAAAGATTTACACATTAAAACCAAAACTTAAAAAGTTATTAGAAACAATGGGTTATTACTTTATTTTCAAATATAAATGATTGAAAAGAGCACTACTAAATGTAGTTACAAATCAACATTAATTTATGGTAATGGATAGAGCATCTTACATTGGATTGGATTTACTTCTTTTGAATAATTTATGTTAATGGATAGAGCATCTTACATTGAATTGGATTCACATTTTTATATAAATTATTTCAATATCTATTTATCTAATAAATTATTATTATAATAATATAATTTTCAAATCAAACTTTTTTTTTATAATTTTATACATGAATTTTCAAAATAATCTAAATTGAATTATTAAAAATAATCTAAATTGAATTATTAATATATAATATAGTATAAAACAAACTTAATTTTTTATAAATTGGTTTTAAACAAATCTATTATTTATTTTAATAATTTTATAAATACATAAATTTTCAAAATAATATAGATTCAATTATAATTATATAATAGCATAAACAAATAAAAATAAAAACTAATTTTTTGCAAAAAGGCATACATAGTTTTGAATTTAAGTAGTAGGTTGGCTCATCCTTTTCATTTCCATCATGTTATTGTTACTTATGTGATAAGGTGACCTTTGTGCACTTGCTATAAATCTATGAGAATTCAACATTAATTACATAAAGGATTGAGATTGGCTACGGCAAAGATGGTTATAAATTCATTATTTTTTTTAATGATTAAGATAATTAAATTAAATTATTTAAATTTTTAATATATTAATACTTAATAAATTTAGAATTAAAATAAATTTACATCAATCTTTATATTAATAAATTTTTATACTAATAAAAATAAATTAAAAAAATAGATTTACATTAATATATATATTAATATTAATAGGCATAAACTTTAAAAATTATCTTTTTACTATAAAAATAAATTAAAAAAATAGATTTACATTAATATATATATTAATATTAATAGGCATAAACTTTAAAAATTATCTTTTTACTAATAGGCATAAACTTTAAAAATTATATTTTGGACAGATAAATTCAACAAAATGAGATCTTATATCAATATTACAACTAATTGTAAGATAAGTCTGTGGATGAGAATCGAATATGGAATATGCTCATCTCATCATTAATCAATACGTCTAGCGGACCAAGCATCAAACTTACCTCAAATTCAGGAGAGACCCACGGGCCCACATGTCATCAGAGTCAAATTAATCTTCGGAAATGTAAAAGCGTGGTCGCTCCTTGCTGATCTGGCAGGTCAGGCCTTCAGTCATTCGGATAATGCTACCAAAACCGCCAGTTCGAACCTCCAAACTGCTGGCTGGGGACGCGAAAACAACCCAACAGAAGATTTAGCCGTTTGTTGACAATGGTCTGTCAGGGTAAAAAAAATGAACTTTAATGTGCACACATTTCATATAGAAGTCAACAACCATTTACTTTATGTGCAGATGGGTTTATTAGTTTATGTGTAAATGGTTTTAGTATAAAAAAATAAAAAAGATGGTTTTAGAAAACCTGTAAACTAATTGACAGGTTTTCTATAAACCCTAACATTAAAATATGCCTTTCTATAAACCCTAACATTAAAATATGCATTCGACATAATATGTCATATTCAATACTAGTCTATGCAGCCCGTAGAGAAAGTAATTCATATTTGTTGCGTATAAGAGTGATTTTTTAGGCATTGGAATTTGTCATGCTTCCGGATTATATAACATTGTTGGTTGAACATCCATCAATTATATTTTTTTTAATAGAAAAAACATCAAAGGAATACTTCTCTGCAAAAAAGTTTGATGGGGCGATACGTTGATTCTTTTTTTTTTTATAGAAAAAACATCAAAGGAATACTTACTTCTCTGCCCAAAAGAAAGTTTGATGGGGCGATACTCTCCCAGCTATCCCTTCTTTACCGTCGTATCTAACTCTATAACTCTAGTATAACTCGTCTTTTGTTCTGTCAGGTACGAAGTGTCAGCTCAATAATACGAAAATACAAAAGCTGGTGGGGCAACCTTCAATTCAATAATATGGAAAATCTATTATGAACAGCTTCAGTTATAAAATTGCAGGTAGAGACAGGACTTTTTATTTTGATGCTAAAGCAGTCATGACAAGTTCACTATATGCTACTGTTGAGCGAAGGTTAAGAGCATCCAAAATGTCTGTGTCTTTATCTTGGGTGATAATTTTGGTGGAATTTTGGTGCTTTTTGGATGAGTCAAATGAATTTCAGTTCTCTTTTCGTTCACATTGTTAATATGATTGTAATTTTGTTTATGGTGGAATCATATTTATGGTTTTGTTTATTTTCTAAATAAATTTATAACTTTAATTAAAAAAAATTAAAATATTGAATTATATCATTCCAACCTTATTCATGTCATACCATTTTCATGTTTTTTTACTTTACTTTGATGTGTTTGGTTCGAAGAAGAAAATGTCTTTTTATATGATAACTATATCTATCTTTCAATCTAGTTGTCATTTGAAATTGTTCGTATAACATCCCTTTTCATGTCATATCATCTTCATGTTTTCCTCTTTTAGCTTGATGTGTTTGTTGAAACCGTGGACAACAAAACCCTTGGATTCCACGAAGAGTCATTTATCTCAGCTCTGCTTCTTCAGATTCGGTTGT
>JASDQU010737732.1:88910-108402 GCA_032191745.1 Picea mariana | reverse complement strand
GATTAATATTTAATCTTTATAGTTTCTTTCTTTCAATTTTCTTTTTATATCATAATATTATTAATCTTTATCATGTGATTAATATGCTATACCATCTTTACTTTCATATCTTCTTCTTTTTCATATTAAGTTATATAATATCATAATCATAATATTTATTCTAACTTAACCTCTTTTATATATATATATATATATATATATATATATATATATATTTCAATAGATTACATTATGCATATTATATTATCCTCCTTCATTTATCTTATCCTTGTTATTATCACATTATCATAAAATATAACAATCCATCATAATACATTATTATTTTTTAGCATTTTTAGTTACTTTATAAAATTTAAAATATTTTTGCCTTTATAATCTCAAGGGGCTTATTAATTATTTTCATTAATTATTATTCAACACTTATCTTTGTTGGACATTGTGTTAGGAACTTTGGATTAACTCTTTTTTAAGATCCTAACTTCGACCTTTGTAACAAAGAGAAGTTTCTGTCTAACTACAATAGTAGTTAGACAAATGATATCAAGTTTACAGTTTGAAAGGGAAATTGTTGAACATTGTGTTAATAATCTTCATTTCCTCCAACTTAATACATACTCTGGAACTTTTTTACCTACTTTGAAGTTTTTTTTTGTTGTTCTTGATGATAGATAGAATGGGTAGAATGTCCATTTAAAAATATTGAACTTTTCAAAACCAGATAAAAGTTTTTATCCAAAAATTAACATTATATATAAGTTTCAACACTCACATTTTCAGAAAAATCTCAAAATAAGAGGCCCATAGACTCATTTGATTTCCCTTGCCTGATATCCTTTCACCTTACTAAAACAGTGCGAAATCAACTTAAAAAAACGTAACGATTAGGGTTTTGTGATCAGCCCGGAAGAGTAGAAAAATACAGGCAATCGACTAACAGTGGATATGGAATCGCTGAACAGTGGAGTGGATCGTAGAATAGTGGAGTGAATCCCCGAAGAGTGGATACGGAATCGCCGAACAGTCGAGTGGATCGCTGAACAATGAATCGCCTTGTAATTAATTCCGAAGTTATATCTGATCACAAATATAACATGTTTCAAGTATGAACAGGTTTCTATCATTTAGAAAGGCAGAGCTCTTCTATAGAGTAATCCCTAATGACTTCACGAAATCCCCCGGGCTATGCCCCTCTGCGTGACAGTCAAAGAGGAGATTTCCAATAAGAAACATTGGGTAATGTATGTGTCGATATGGTCCGAGGTCATGGAGGTTACGTCGAATTTGGATGCTAAACAAGTCACTCTCTAGGTATACAGTTTGACATAGATGGAGAACGATCCGTCATATAGAAACTATTTATATTAGCATATCTTTTAAGCTGGTTGATGGAAATGTCTAAGTAACTTAAGGGAATTAAAAAGGTTTCATATTAATGTTGTTAATTGAGATTATAAAAATGTTGGGGGAAGTTTCATATTAATGTTGTGAATTAAGATTGTACAAATGTTGTAATTAAAATGAATGTATTTGAAGTTGAGTGTTTGGCCCATGCTGCTAGTTGCTTCACTATTTGGGTGATGTTTGGCTCATGCCCTCAAAGTGAAGGAAACATAGAAACATGAACGTTCACCACTCAGTTCATTGAGCAGACAAACAACTTTTGACATTACAACTTTTTACCTCAGCCCTTTGTGCCCACTATCATCCATAAGGGAGGACCTTACATAAAGCCCCTAAAACACCATCTATCTTCCCTAGATACATGTCTCTAAATACGTATTTTAATTATATGTTTCCTTTATTTTTTATATACTTTATATTTATAAAATTTATATTGTTCTTCCATATATATAAATATGTATATATTTATATTTAAAGTATTTAAAATTTAATATATAATATTTAGTACTACAAACATAAAAATTTAAAGATAAAATCTTATTTATTATAAGATTAATAGTTTTTTTTTTATATATATATATATATATATATGATCAACAATAAGCACATAATAGTTTACAGATAATAATGTTTATTAAAAGTTGTGTACACTCATTGTTTTCTAGTGCAAGGCTTTGCTAATAATCTAAAAAGTTAGGATGCATTTTAATTGAAATACATTCACATCCTTGCATGTATTATTCGATATGATTACCATTGGAACACTCTTATGCATATTTTAAAAATATTTAACATTCTTAGATATGACCAAAAGATTTACAAATTAAAACCAAAACTTAAAAAGTTATTAGAAATAATGGGTTATTACTTTATTTTCAAATATAAATGATTGAAAAGAGTTCACTACTAAATTTAGTTACAAATCAACATTAATTTATGGTAATGGATAGAGCATCTTACATTGGATTGGATTGGATTTACTTCTTTTGAATAATTTATGATAATGGATAGAGCATCTTACATTGGATTGGATGCACATTTTTATATAAATTGTTTCAATATCTATTTATCTAATAAATTATTATTATTATAATATAATTTTCAAATCAACTTTATTTTTATAATTTTATACATAAATTTTCAAAATAATCTAAATTGAATTATTAATATATAATATATTATATATAAAAAAAAACTTAATTTTTTATAAATCAATTTTAAACAAATTTATTATTTATTTTAATAATTTTATAAATACATAAATTTTCAAAATAATATAAATTCAATTATAATTATATAATAGCATAAACAAATAAAAATAAAAATAATATAAAAATAAAAACTTATTTAATTTTAAACAAATAATTTGCATCTAAATGATTTTTTGGATTAACGAAAGAAAGATTACAAAAGGCATACATAGTTTTGAATTTAAGTAGTAGGTTGGTTTATTCTTTTCATTTCCATCATGTTATTGTTATTGATGTGATAAGATGACCTTTGTGCACTTGCTACAAATCTATGAGAATCCAACATTAATTACATAAAGGATTGAGATTGGTTAAAGCAAAGATGGTTATAAATTCATTTTTTTTTTAATCATTAAGATAATTAAATTAAATTATTAAAATTTTTAATATATTAAATATATATTAATATTTAATAAATTTAGAATTAAAATAAATTTACATCAATCTTTATACTAATAAAAATAAATTAAAAAAATATATTTATATTAATCTTTATATTAATATTAATAAAAATAAATTAAAAAAATATATTTATATTAATCTTTATATTAATATTAATAAGCATAAACTTTAAAAATTATCTTTTTACTAGGCATAAACTTTAAAAATTATATTTTGGACAGATAAATTCAACAAAATGAGATCTTATATCAATATTACAACTAATTGTAAGATAAGACTGTGGATGAGGATCGAATATGGAATATGCTCATCTCATCATTAATCAATACGTCTCGCGGACCAAGCATCAAACTTACCTCAAATTCAAATTCAGGAGAGACCCACTGGCCCACATGTCATTAGAGTCGAATTAATCTTCGGAAATGTAAAAGCGCGGTCGCTCCTTGCTGATCTGGCAGGTCAGGCCTTCCGTCATTCGGATAAGGCTACCAAAACCGCCAGTTCGAACCTCCAAACTGCTGGCTGGGGACGCGAAAACAACCCAGCAGAAGATTTAGCCGTTTGTGGACAATGGTCTGTCGGGGTAAAAAACATGAACTTTACTGTGCACACATTTTATACAGAAGTCAACAACCATTTGCTTTATGTGCATATGGGTTTATTAGGGTTTATTAGTTTCTGTGTAAATGGTTTTAGTATAAAAAATAAAAAAGATGGTTTTAGAAAACCTGTCAACTAATTGACAGGTTTTTTATAAACCCTAACATTAAAATATGCCTTTCTATAAACCCTAACATTAAAATATGCATTCGACATAATTATGTCATATTCATTACTAGTCTATGCAGCCCGTAGAAAAAGTAATTGATATTTGTTGCGTATAAGAGTGATTTTTTAGGCATTGGAATTTGTCATGCTTCCGGATTATATAACATTGTTGGTTGAACATCCATCAATTATATTTTTTTAATAAAAAAAACATCAAAGGAATACTTCTCTGCAAAAAAGTTTGATGGGGCGATACATTGGTTTTTTATTTTTTTAATAGAAAAAACATCAAAGGAATACTTCTCTGCCAAAAAGAAAGTTTGATGGGGCGATACTCTCCCAGCTATACCTTCTTTACCGTCGTATCTAACTCTATAACTCTAGTATAACTCGTCTTTTGTTCTGTCAGGTATGAAGTTTCAGCTCAATAATACGAAAATACAAAAGCTAGTGGGGCAACCTTCAATTCAATAATATGGAAAATCTATTATGAACAGCTTCAGTTATAAAATTGTAGGTAGAGATAGGACTTTTTATTTTGATGCTAAAGCAGTCATGACAAGTTCACCATATGCTACTGTTGAGCGAGGTTAAGAGCATCCAAAATGTCTGTCTTTATCTTGGGTGATAATTTTGATGCAATTTTGGATGAGTCAAATGAATTTCAGTTCTCTTTTCGTTCACATTGTTAATATGATTGTAATTTTGTTTATGGTGGAATCATATTTATGGTTTTGTTTATTTTCTAAATAAATTCATAACTTTTATTAAAAAAAAATTAAAATATTGGATTATATCATTCCAACCTTATTCATGTCATACCATTTTCATGTTTTTTTACTCTAGTTTGATGTGTTTGTTTCAAAGAAGAAAATGTCTTTTTATATGATAACTATATTTATCTTTCAATCTAGTTGTCATTTGAAATTGTTCGTATAACATCCCTTTTCATGTCATATCATCTTCATGTTTTCCTCTTTTAGCTTAATGTGTTTGTTGAAACCGTGGACAACAAAACCCTTGGATTCCACGAAGAGTCATTTATCTCAGCTCTGCTTCTTCAGATTCGGTTGTGTATGTGTCAATTCCGCTTGAGCATGCATAGGAGAGCATTTACTGCTCAGTTAATAAGTTGTTTGAGCTATGGCTGTAAACATGGGTGAAATTATTAATTCAATGTATGTGAGAAGAGGGAAGGGGATATAAAACTGTAAAATCTTCATTAATGAATAGCGAGAAGCATCGGTATCTTTGCTTAGTGGACTAGCCCGAAGTTGGGCGAACCACGTAAACTTTTGCCTTTTTTATTGGTTTTCCATTTGATATTTGATATAATGTGTTTTGTTGCGTATTAGTTAAGATTTGTGGTTGTCTGGACTAACAAGTGGCATCAGAGCCAGTCAGAGGCCGCTGAAAACGCAACATCAATACCATTTATTCTCGGAGGAGCAGCAGTACAGTAGCGAGTTGGAGGAGCACGAGTCTCTCAATGCGTGGGGAGCGTTGGTTTCACAATCAGCATTGGGCTCTCCTCTTAAAGGGAGTGTTGTTTAACTGTTGCCCTTACGCTGTTTCAAATTCGAAATCAAGGTTGGCCTCTCCGTTTGAGGGGCGCGCTGACCGAGCTCCTCTTAAAGGGTGCGTCGATTCTCTTGTGGGCTCAGGTTCGATCAGACGCCTCCCTCCATATTGACTTTTTCTAAAGGATATGATGAATCGTTTCGATGACCGTTGATTTCTTCTAGGCATCTGCAAGAGAAAAGGCTCTTATTGTTGCGATTATGATCACAATCAACATTGCTTTGCGTGAGGACTTCCCAAGGATGTGAAGGAGAGAATTAACAAGTGGAGGTAATACTTGAAGCAACAAAGGCCGAGAAATACGAGAACGTTTGAGATGACAAAGACTCAAAGTGCCAAGTTTGAAATTGTGAAATTTAATGAAATTGTGAAATTTAATGGAAAGAACAATTTTGAGATCTGGAAGGTCAAGATGCATAATTTTCTCGAGGCGGGGTGAAGGCGCTTTCGGGAAGATATCGATGTGAGATCATTGAGTGTCATACATATTTGTTTGGCCGATGATGTTTTGTTCAACATTGTTATGGAGAAGACAACAACTGGTTTGTGGACAAAGCTGGAAAGCTTGTATATGATGAAATCCTTGATGAACAAGATCTTCCTGAAAAGACAATTGTAAAGTTTTCACTTGAAGGAAGGTACGTAAATAGATGATCATTTAAATACTTTTAAAACTCTTTTAGTCCAGTTGACTAGCATGGGAGTGAAATTCGAATCTGAATACAAGGTGATTACATTATTGTGTTCTTTGCTCGAGTCATGGGATCACTTTGTTACCTCTATTAGTTTCAGTTCAACAGAAAGTATTGTGTTTGATGTTATTGTTGGAGCTTTACTATTTGATGAAACAAGGAAGAAATCCAATTCAGAAACCTCTACATTTGAGGCGGTGGTGGTCAAAGGAAGACCTGAAGAAAGAGGACATGTTCAGAGGGATTTCTCTCAGTCAAAGTCGAAGGGAAAGAAGAACAAGCTTAAGTGATGGTTTTGTGGAAAATTTGGACACCTAAAGAAGGATTGTTAAAAGCGACAACAAGCCTCCAAAGAACACCCTCCAAAAGAGATGAAGGAAGCAAACACAACTGAAACAGGTTCAACAACAAGTTCATGTATGGATGATAAAGTTTTAACAATTGGTATCGTCTCACGTTATGATCAACAATGGTTATTAGATTCTGGTGCTTCAAATCACACGTGTCTTCATAGACACTGGTTTATTACTTACAAGTCTATATATGATGGAATTGTTTACATGGTAAATGATATATCATGTAAAGTTGTGAGAATTGGTAGCATTTGAATTAAGATGTTTGATGGATCTGTTACAATACTAACTGATGTGAAACACGTACCTGAGCTTAGGAGTCTTAGATACTGGAGGATATAACAGTAGTGTTCAAGGTGGAGTTATGAAGGTATACAAAGGAATCCTACTGGTTATGAAAGCAAAGAAGGTTGGAAACCTATTTTTGTTAGAAGGAAGAACCGAGTCAGATCATGCGACAACTATATCCAAGAATGACAATGATTCTATTCAACTGTGGCATCAACAGTTGGGCCATATGAGAGAAAAAGGATTGAAGGTATTATCTGATCGCAAGTTATTTCTTAGTCTAAAGTCTTTAAAGTTAGATTTCTGCAAGCACTCTATTTATGGAAAATAGAATAGGTAGAAATTTAAAACCGAAAGACACACCAGTGAGGGAATACTTCATTATATCCATTCTAATGTTTGGGGACCATCCCCTACTATTTTGTATGGACGATCATCATACTTTATTACTTTTATAGATGATTTCTCTAAGAAGGTTTGGATCTATATGTTGAAAAGAAAGGCTGATGTATTTACTATTTTCAAGTAGTTTAGAGATTTAGTGGAAAAGAGCACTCATAGGTCCATTAAATGTTTAAGAAATGATAATGGTCGTGAATTTACGTCAATGGAATTTGAGAACTATTGCAAGGAGTTTTGGATTGATAGGCATAAAACTACTTCCTATACTCCTCAACAAAACATAGTTGTTGAACGTATGAACATGACTCTTCTAGAGAGAGCAAGGAGTATGCTTAGTAACGCCAACTTGCAGTAGGAACTGTGGGCAAAAGCAATATCTACAACTTTTTATCTGGTGAATCAATCATCATCAACAACAATAGAGTGCGAGATTCCTAAAGAGGTATGGATAGGTCACCCTTGTAATTATTCTAATCTTAAAGTTTTTGGTTATGAAGCATATGCTCTAATTCTGAAACATCAACGTTCTAAATTAGATCCAAAATAAAAAAAAAAAGATTATGTTTGTTGGATATGGTGATGGTATTAAGGGGTACAGGTTGTGGGATCTTACTTCCCACAAAATCACCATTAACATAGATGTAATATTTGATGAATCATCTCTCATCAAATCAGATGTAGATGTTCAAATGAAAGAGGTAGAAGTACCTAGGTATCAGCAGATTTAGTTTGAAACTCGTTCAACTACAGATGAGAGTGATCATGAAAAAGTTTCTGAAGATGTTCATGAAGAGGTTCTTGCAAAGGAAAACATGGATTATGATGATAGTCAACAAATTGTTGATGAGCCACAAACTTCCCTAAGGATGTCTACACGGGTCAAAGTTCCTCCAAGAAGTATGATGATTTTGTTTCATCGGTTTCTTTAAGTACTAATGATGATGAACCTTTGTGCTATCAGGAAACTGTGGAGGGTTCTAACAATGACAAATGGAAAGAAGCAATGAATGATGAAATGAATTCTTTAGAAAGGAATGCTACATGGTACCTAGTAGAACTTCTAAGAGACAAGAAAACTGTAGGTTGCAAGTGGGTCTACAAGCTGAAGAAGGGTGTTGATGATAAGGTAGAAAGGTACAAAGCAAGGTTGGTTGCAAAAGAATATTCTTAGAAAGAAGGTATTGACTTTCATGATATTTTTTCTCAAGTTTTTAAGATTGTTTCAATTCGAATTGTGTTAGCATTAGTTGCATTACTTGATTTGGAGTCAGATAAGCTAGATGTTAAGACTGCTTTCTTACATGAAGATTTGGATGAGGAGATTTACATGGAATAACCTGAAGGGTTCATTCAGAATCACAACAATAAATTTGTTTGCAAGCTCAAGAAATCATTGTATGGTCTAAGGAAGTCACCCAGACAATGGTACAAGAAATTTGACTCTTTCATGATGAGCCAGAATTATACTAGGAGTGAGTAAGAACATTGTGTTTACTTTAAGAAATTGAATAATGGCATATTCATTATCTTAGTATTATATGTTGACGATATTCTTTTAGAAATCAAAAGAATGACTGAGATCAACAGGTTAAAGGCTCAAATGGCTAGGATGTTTGATATGAAAGATCTAGGAGGAGCAAAGAATATTTTGGGCATGGAGATATTCAAAKATAKGAGGAATGGTAATCTTTGGTTGTCACAACARAAGTATATTGATAAGATACTTTTGAGGTTTAGTATGAACAGTGTGAAACCGGTTTCAATCCCTTTCACTTCTCATTTTAAGCTTTCTTCAAGTTTATGTCCTAGTACAAAAGAAGAAAAAGAATATATGTCTCGAATACCATATGTTAATGTAGCGGGAAGTTTATTGTATTTGATGGTTAGTACAAGACCAGACATTTCACATGCATTTGGGGTTGTCACCAGATATATGGAAAATCCAGGTAAAGAGCACTGGGTAGCAGTGAAATGGGTGCTTCAGTATTTAAGGGGCACTAATGATCAATGTATCACCTATAACAGTGGTTGTGAGTTAGTCTGTGGATACGTTGATTCTAATTTTACAGGTGATTTGGACAAGAGGAGGTCAACTTCAGGATATGTCTTTACTCTTGCAGGTGGAGTTATTAGTTGGATGTCAAAGCTACATAACATTGTTGCTTTATCCACTACAGAAGCATAATACATAGCTTCTTCACATGCTTAGAAAGAGGTAGTTTGGTTAAAAGGTTTGTTTGGTGAATTTGGAAGGATGTAGGACAAAGTAAAGCTACTTTGTGATAGTGAAAGTGCTATTCACTTAGCCAAGAATCCAACCTACCACACTAAAACTAAACATATTCCTATTAAGTACCATTTTGTAAGACAAATCATCGATGAAGGTGGAGTTTCTCTTGAAAAAATTCATACAAAAGAGAATTGCATAGACATGTTCACAAAGTTACAATGGTGCTCGTCTTCTCTTGGCTTGCAAAAAAAGTGCTAGAATAAAATAATGAGCAAGGTATCAGATAAATTTGTTTACAAGGTGGAGATTGTTGAAACAATTGACAACAAAACCCCTGGATTTGAGGAACACTCATCTACCTCAGCTTCGCTTCTTTAGATTCGGTTGTGTATGTGTCAATTCCGCTAGAGCATTTATAGGAGAGAATTTACTCCTCAGTTAACAAGTTGTTTGAGCTATGATTGTAAACCCGGGTGAAATTATTAATTCAATGTATGTGAGAAGAGGGAAGGGGATATAAAACTGTAAAATTTCCATTAATGAATAGCGATAAGCATCGATACCTTTGCTTGGTGGACGTAGCCCGAATTTGGGCAAGCCACGTAAACTTCTACGTTTTTTATTTTTTCTTCCATTTGATATTTTGATATGATGTGTTTTGTTGTGTATTAGTTAAGATTTGTGTCTTTTTGGACTAACAAGTAATTCAAGTTGTCATTTAAAATTGTTTATATGCCATTAGCATCTAGACCTCTCAATTGTTCATATATCATTAAACTTTACATCTCTCCATAAATAATTTAAACAATATTTATGGTCTTTCATCTATGAAAGTTTATGTTTTATTGTACTTAGTTTTTATTAGGGTTTCTATAATTCAATAGTAATAAATACTAGCATAACCACATTCAAGTTAAAGTGGTGGATCAACCTATATTAACCACATTTAAGTGTGGTTGTGCTAGTATTCACAAAATTCTTAAAATTCTTATTTTCACATTCTTAATAATATTATAAAATTAAATATCACACAACAAACAATCCACTTAAATTTCATAGGTGTTTTTCACTCACTTCTCATCATACATCTATAGTAACAAATCTAGAACATAAATAGTTCATAAGGGAAAATCTGTTGCAAATGTTAGTGACTATAAATGTCATTATTCCAATTTTTAGTGATCACAAGGGAAAATCTTGCTGCAAATGTTAGTGATATAGATGTCATTCTTGCAATCCTTTTGTGATTATAGATAATCAAATATTAACCATGCATAAATTATAAAAAAAATATCAAATTTAAAACTTGATTAAACTTTTCACTAGTTCATTATTATTTTGGAATATTAAATATATAATTTAAGAAAAAAAACAAAGGCTAAATATTAATAATAATTTCATTATTTGTTAGTTAAAATATGTCTTAGCTATTAAGAATATAGAGGGAACCAAAGAATCTTTTCACGAACAAAATGATTCAAATGTAAGTTAAAATGTATGTCAACTCTTAGGAAGATGTAGGGAATCAAAGAAGTTTCTCATAGACAAAATGATTGAAATGTATTGTTTAAGTAACAATATGCGAAACTAAAAAACACCACTTATTTAGAAGGCAATATCATGATTAACAACACTCGTTTAAAAAAAATCTATCCACATTATTATCATAATGTGGGTTTCAAAAATAAAATTAATATAGGTTCCAAAAATAAAATTTAATTCTCCATCGAAAATGCCTAAGAGTAGAAAAGGAAAAAAACTTCATACAAATATGGAAAGAAACCACAAGAACATGGAATCATATTATCAAATATGGAGATGTGCCATTTATTACATTCAAGTAGTTTCTTCAACAATACTAAAGTCTTCTACAAGAATCTCTATTTCAAAAGAACTTCCAAAATTATGAAACAACAACCTGCCCTCTATATGTGTAGATTCTTCATAAAGAATGGGTGCGAAGATCCTAATTGCACCAAGGATTTTTTTATTAATAAGAACCCTCAAAGGTCCTCGAAAAAGACGCAAAACAAATTAGGGTATTAAATATGCATGGACGATATCAATGGGGTTTCGATTAAATACTATGTCATGGCGTCAACCGACGCTTCTACAATGTTTGTGTGTAGATATGTTAATCCTTTTGTTGATAAATTTATGAATAAGATGGCTCTACTCTAGATATTAATATTAATAGTACTTATAATTTATGGATAAGATGGATCTAGGTATTAATAAAAGTGTTTATTAATAGTACTTAATAGGGATTATATTGCGGAGAAACCATTTAGAATACATACTATGCCAAGACATTAAAAGATGTTTTTATAAGAAAACCACAAATAATAAGAGAGTGGTGGCTCATAATATGTAAATACAATTTTCCAAATATCCAAAAAAATATTTATAACTTTAATTATAATTAATTTTTTATATATTCAATATAAGCTTAATATGTTATTAATTATAGTAGAATTTGGATGAGGAGGATAATACTCCATCGCATAAACATACAAACTAGACCCAATTGTTAAAATGTTTATTTCTTTATAATAATAATAAATTTGACTGGTAAAGTTTACAGAGGTATACATACCCTACCCCCCTCTGGATTTGAACTTGTGACCTCTTAAGAGGAAACACATGTTCTTAACCATTAGTTATAATATCATATTTATATATTATAGATAAAGTCATATTTTTTTATATTTTAATACTTCATATTTGTTTTTTCCATTTTACCAATATTATCGTCAATCTTTTTTCTTGTGAATTAATCACTTACTCTTAATGAAAAAATAGTTAATATATGACAAACAACACAATTAGTCTATGTGTTGGATGTTTAGGGTTGACCCGAGTTCTACTTTAGGTTTCCAACGAAACCTTGCAAACCATCAACCCTTCTCAAACCACAAGGCAATACTACGCACATAGTGCACAATGTAGTCTCACTTGAGATGTTTGCAGTCTTGTAACAAAGGTTGTTTTGGGGATGAAATACATTCTTTCTACTTGAAAATATGTTAGATCTATTATTCTATGGTATCAACACATCATTATACCTTAGATCTACCAATCAATAATCAGATACATTCATTTAAGATTCATTTTGCAGTAATAATCATGTCCATTCTATTGTGTGATGCATTTTAGTATTAACAGATTCATCCATTCATCACAACTAACAATAGAAAAAACTAAGACAAACATTCCACACAGAGACATAAATTTATCGTGGTTCACCCCCCCTGGGCTACATCCACGAAGATCTGTCATTCTTCGCTCTTGTATTATTCTTCATCAAGTTTATAACGTTGTGTGCATTACATTTCAGGCTAACAAGATCGCACTAAGCTCCATAGATTGTGACCTTACACTTGATTACAATGCATATCTATGTCCCAAATATTGACTTTAATATCATCTTAAACATTATCCATAACTCTCAAAAAACTATATTTATCTCCACTAGAACACATATTTATATTACAAAAGGGGTTAATTACTTGTTACAAAAATGACCAAAACCCTAACCCACTAACCCTAGGTAGATTAATTTTTTCCACTTTCTAACTCTCGATCGTTGTTGGTCCAAAATCCAACCATTTTCCTCGTCGATCCACATCTTTTGTCCTTTCTTTGAGTTTCATACTTTCTCGGCGCTGCTTTTCCCTGTTTTCTAGCGTGCGGTCCTTTTCTGGTCCATTTCCTAACTGCCTTCATTAATTACTATGCTTTTCCCAAAATTGTCTGCATCAACATGCCCCCAACACTCATTTGTGGATCGTCCCGAGCCACTCGGGTAATGTGTGCTTCTTGTACTGATTTTTCAAGCACCTGAAATGTGCTTGTAATTCATTCAACTTGAGATTTTACTTGCGCGCTCCTTTCTGCTACAGTCTCCACAGTTTACGCAGTAATGTGCTCATTCAACAATTCTCCACTCTCCAATCCAACTTGTTCAATATGGCCTTTGGCTGTGTCAATATCAGTAAGCATTTTCTATGCTCCTTCTTGTAGTGGTTCCAATTGAGCCTTCCTTGACTACTTATCTGCTTATATAGTCTTCATCTCTTCCTACAAATTCTTCATTTCTTGCGCACTTTTTAGCCTGTCCAATATTGTCATCATTTTATTCTTTTTCTTCAGTTCTTGCATCATAGTATTTATACCTTCTTATTTCTATTCTAAGTCCTGTAGTTTTCCATCCTCCTAAATATTTTTCCATAACTGTGCGCTCTTATTATGCAGCTCTTTGATTTCTTGAATTATCAGTGCAATGCTTTATGTATGACATGTAGCCTCTTTCTCCCTTTGTGTTCTTACTTCTGGTGGAATAGTAGGTACTAAGAGGTCTATTAACTATGCAATGTGGGCTTTGTAAGTCTCCATAGATTGTGTTATTTTCTCAATTTTACCYTATGTSGGTAGATTATCCCTTTGTTCACTATCAACAATAGTTTTGAATACTTCTTCCACTCGCTGCTCTAATCTTTCAGTGCACGGTTTTGTTTCTTCCCTCTCAAATTGCACCTAGTTAAGTGTCATATCCAATGTCTTACTTACTTTGTTCGCAAATTGTAAACTTGTAGCATTTGCACGGGTCCTCGACTGGATTTCTTGCAGAAAACGTATTTTTAATTTATACAGCGCCTTAGTTGGAATATTGGGCAGTTCCAAGTCCAAATGACCTATGTATTTTACTGGCTTATGCACTGTAACTTTATTCACTTGCAACATTCCTTTGGTGATACAAAAAATTTCATTCCCCATGGCTATTATCTGCACTATCTCCTGTTCTGGAACTATTCTTTCCTTAGAATTTTTTTATGTTGCACCTGCTTTTTTGGTTGCACTGTAGTGACTTGAAATTGTTTTAGTGCATCCTTGACCTCTGTCAATTTCTTGACTGTATCCTCCCTTTGCTTCTCAACAACATACCATGCCTTCACTATGCGATCCTGCAATTTCTCTGTGACTAACTATGCATCATCCTATGTCAATGTAAGTTGAGGAACATCGTCGTTTGCATTCATTTTCTTACGTTGGCCTACTGTCTGTAACATTGTTCTTTTCAATGGAAGTGTGTTTGTATACACGATTGAAACTGGTATATCTAAATCTAGGATATTTCCACCTCTTGTTTCCTTTGGCATATGAATATTTGTCTCTGGTTCCATTCCTCCATTTTGTTCTACGACGGGCTCTTTTTCCTAAGTTGAAGCCTCGAGGATAATGTTTCTTTACCTTGGATTTTTAGTGGTTGTGATGCCCCATTTTTGTTTTGTGTGCTCCGTCACATTCCTTGTATTTGTTGTTGGGCTAGTTGACCGTCTTGAAGGACCAACCTCTACTTGTTTTTTATTTTTGATACCTTCTTTGGGATCACTAGCAATGTCCATTCTTCATGCCAATCCTTCATGGCCCACTGCAGTTCTTCCCTTGTGACACAATATCTCAACTATAGCCATTCCTTCTTAGGTTCCTCCTTAGCATGGATCCACATGTTATGTATAGAATCCTAAAAGTTAGATATTCCTTGGTTCTCCCTCACCACTTCCGATGCTATTCTCCATGTATTAGCCAATTTCTCTTGCATCTCATCAAAAAACATGGAGAAAATGCTAGAATTCATCTTCCTTTTCTTCAGATATGAAGTATGTCATAATGTTGTGTATTTTGTTGCATGACATTTTCCTAGCCTCTCGTAAAATATGCTATATTTTTTTTGTCCCCATCCAACCGGGACTATCAATATCATTAACCATGAATAAAGAAATTTTGATCCTAAATATTTTGCATCTTTGCAGTCCTCCAAGAAAATGTTTAGGAGATATGGAGCCCAGTTGAGTAGACTCCCCTTTGCGCACTACGTCACTGTTTCTATTACTCTTGTAGGGGCTTCCTCTTTGCGACATTTCCTAAGAAGTTTACATGCCATCAAATTTATCGTGAACTTCGTTGCTGGTTCATTTATATGTCTAATATCCATTCCCCTTGATCCTATGCCAATCCCATATTTGTTTTTTATCTCATCTGCCAAGGATTTTTCTTTGGTTTTATCATCCATGTACTGSTATGGTTTTTCTCCATATGTTGGTAAATATGTTATTTATGCATTTAAATACACATCTATGGATGTARGCCAATCCATCCATAATATTCCTCCATGTACGAGTGTCAGTAGTTTTTTGACACATAAATTTACATCTTTTCCTCTCCCAAAGTGAGGAATTTTTAGTAGGTTCATGATCCATGTGTTATATAGTCCTGCAATCSAYTGTTTCRGATCCAAAATGGGATCCCCTGATGGACCCTCTCCTTTATTTTYCATGTACACTTGATGCACAAACTCAGGGAACTTCCCTGTCCCTGCCACATCATGATTAGCATACTTCAGTTTGTTAACAGACCCTAACATGTCACCAACTACTTTGACTCCTTTAGGTACATGTGGTAGTGACAGTGTTAGTTACTTCTTCATTCTTGGTCTTCTTGGCGCAATAGATTTTTCCTTAGTCTTCTTTGTTCTTTCTGATGGCCTTGTCACTTCCACTAGATTATCTTCCTCATTTTCCTCAGTGTCTGATTTTGGTTGGTTCATAATGTCTTCCACCTGTACTTGTTCTTTCTACTACTGCGATGGCTCTGCTACACGATGTTGTACTTCATTAGACTCTATTCTTTCATCATGTTCCTCATTTGTTGGTACCCTTGGTTATGTTGTGTGTAATCCAATTTGTACGCTCTTATGCATATTTTAAAAATATTTAACATTCTTAGATATGACCAAAAGATTTACACATTAAAACCAAAACTTAAAAAGTTGTTGGAAATAATGGATTATTACTTTATTTTCAAATATAAATGATTGAAAAGAGTTCACTACTAAATTTAGTTACAAATCAACATTAATTTATGGTAATGGATAGAGCATCTTACATTGAATTGGATTGGATTTACTTCTTTTGAATAATTTATGATAATGGATAGAGCATTTTACATTTGGATTGGATACACATTTTTATATAAATTGTTTCAATATCTATTTATCTAATAAATTATTATTATTATAATATAATTTTCAAATCAAACTTTATTTTTATAATTTTATATATGAATTTTCAAAATAATCTAAATTGAATTATTAATATATAATATAATATAAAAAAAACTTAATATTTTATAAATTGATTTTAAACAAATTTATTATTTATTTTAATAATTTTATAAATATATAAATTTTCAAAATAATATAGATTCAATTATAATTATATAGTAACATAAACAAATAAAAAAAAAAACTTATTTTTTATTTTTAAACAAATGATTTGCATCTAAATGATTTTTTGGATTAATGAAAGAAAGATTAGAAAAGCATACATAGTTTTGAATTTAAGTAGTAGGTTGGCTTATCCTTTTCATTTCCATCATGTTATTGTTATTGATGTGATAAGGTGACCTTTGTGCACTTGCTACAAATCTATGAGAATCCAACATTAATTACATAAAGTATTGAGATTGGCTAAGGTAAAGATGGTTATAAATTCATTAATTTTTTTAATGATTAAAATAATTAAATTAAATTATCTAAATTTTTAATATATTAATACTTAATAAATTTAGAATTAAAATAAATTTACATCAATTTTTATACTAATAAAAAAAATTAAAAAAAAAAATTACATTAATCTCTTTATATTAATATTAATAGGCATAAACTTTAAAAATTATCTTTTTACTAATAGGTATAAACTTTAAAAATTATATTTTGAACAAATAAATTCAACAAAATGAGATCTTATATCAATATTACAACTAATTGTAAGATTAGGCTGGATGAGGATAGAATATGGAATATGCTCATCTCATCATTAATCAATACGTCTCGCGGACCAGGAATCAAACTTACCTCAAATTCAGGAGAGACCCACTGGCCCACATGTCATCAGAGTCAAATTAATCTTCGGAAATGTAAAAGCGCGGTCGCTCCTTGCTGATCTGGCAGGTCAGGCCTTCCGTCATTCGGATAAAGCTACCAAAACCGCCAGTTCGAACCTCCAAACTGCTGGCTGGGGACGCGAAAACAACCCAGCAGAAGATTTAGCCGTTTGTGGACAATGGTCTGTCGGGGTAAAAAAAATGAACTTTACTGTGCACACATTTCATAGAGAAGTCAACAACCATTTACTTTATGTGCAGATGGGTTTATTAGTTTCTGTGTAAATGGTTTTAGTATAAAAAATAAAAAAGATGGTTTTAGAAAACCTGTCAACTAATTGACAGGTTTTCTATAAACCCTAACATTAAAATATGCCTTTCTATAAACCCTAACATTAAAATATGCATTCGACATAATTATGTCATATTCATTACTAGTCTATGCAGCCCGTAGAGAAAGTAATTGATATTTGTTGCGTATAAGAGTGATTGTTTAGGCATTGGAATTTGTCATGCTTCCGGATTATATAACATTGTTGGTTGAACATCCATCAATTATATTTTTTTTAATAGAGAAAACATCAAAGGAATACTTCTCTGCAAAAAAGTTTGATGGGGCGCTACATTGATTCTTTTTTTTAATAGAAAAAACATCAAAGGAATACTTACTTCTCTGCCAAAAAGAAAGTTTGATGGGGCGATACTCTCCCAGCTATACCTTCTTTACCGTCGTATCTAACTCTATAACTCTAGTATAACTCGTCTTTTGTTCTGTCAGCTATGAAGTGTCAGCTCAATAATACGAAAATACAAAAGCTGGTGGGGCAACCTTCAATTCAATAATATGGAAAATCTATTATGAACAGCTTCAGTTATAAAATTGTAGGTAGAGATTTTATTTTGATGCTAAAGCAGTCATGACAAGTTCACTATATGCTACTGTTGAGCGAAGGTTAAGAGCATCCAAAATGTCTCTGTCTTTATCTTGGGTGATAATTTTGATGCAATTTTGGTGATAATTTTGATGGAATTTTGGTGCTTTTTGGATGAGTCAAATGAATTTCAGTACTCTTTTCGTTCACATTGTTAATATGATTGTAATTTTGTTTATGGTGGAATCATATTTATGGTTTTGTTTATTTTCTAAATAAATTTATAACTTTAATTAAAAAAAATTAAAATATTGAATTATATCATTCCAACCTTATTCATGTCATACCATTTTCATGTTTTTTTACTTTACTTTGATGTGTTTGGTTCGAAGAAGAAAATGTCTTTTTATATGATAACTATATCTATCTTTCAATCTAGTTGTCATTTGAAATTGTTCGTATAACATCCCTTTTCATGTCATATCATCTTCATGTTTTCCTCTTTTAGCTTGATGTGTTTGTTGAAACCGTGGACAACAAAACCCTTGGATTCCACGAAGAGTCATTTATCTCAGCTCTGCTTCTTCAGATTCGGTTGTGTATGTGTCAATTCCGCTTGAGCATGCATAGGAGAGCATTTACTGCTTAGTTAATAAGTTGTTTGAGYTATGACTGTAAACACGGGTGAAATTATTAATTCAATGTATGTGAGAAGAGGGAAGGGGATATAAAACTGTAAAATCTTCATTAATGAATAGCGAGAAGCATCGATACCTTTGCTTAATGGACTAGCCCGAAGTTGGGCGAACCACGTAAACTTCTGCGTTTTTTTATTGGTTTTCATTTGATATTTGATATGATGTGTTTTTTATTGGTTTTCCATTTGATATGATGTATTTTGTTGCATATTAGTTAAGATTTGTGATTGTCTGGACTAACAAGTGGCATCAGATCCAGTCAGAGGCTGTTGAAAACGCAACATCAATACCATTTATTCTCGGAGGAGCAGCAGTGTAGTAGCGAGTTGGAGGAGCACGAGTCTCTCAATGCGTGAGAAGCGTTGGTTTCACAATCAGCATTGGGCTCTCCTCTTAAAGGGAGTGTTGTTTCACTGTTGCCCTTACGCTGTTTCGAATTTCGAAATCAACGTTGGCCTCTCCTTTTGAAGGGCGCGTTGACTTGGGTCTGCATGAATTTCAAAATCAGCGCTGACCGAGCTCCTCTTAAAGGGTGCGTCGATTCTCTTGTGGGCTCAAGTTCGATCAGACGCCTCCCTCCATATTGACTTTTTCTAAAGGATATGATGAAT
>JASDQU010737732.1:11035-24305 GCA_032191745.1 Picea mariana | reverse complement strand
AAAGTCAAAACTAATTCACAAAAGATAAGGAGAGATCCTCAAGATGAGGTCAACCTCTATCTTTTGGTCTTCAAACATTGGTTGAAAGTTGATGAAGTGTAGCCTAGCCTTCCAAGGCTCTTTGATCTGCTCCTTTGAAAGTGGAATTCGAATTTGGTGATGTGTGCCAAAAATCGCAATAATTTTTCCCTTGAAAATCACTAAATCTAGTCAAAAAATGCCCCTTTGACTTTCATCTCCAAAAATGGCCCTCAGATTTTGATTTGATAATTCATAACCAGCTTATTGAAGAAGGATTCAAACCATCCAATCCCAAAAATTCTTGATCTGGGCGAAAATTTGGCTATTCTGGCCATGACATCTTTCAACAGCGCACTTGCCTGAAAAATCTGCTCCTGCGCTGTTGAAAGTGGCCACTTTCCACAGCTAACTAGTCAAAATTCTGCCTTCTGCGCTGGTGAAAGTGCAATTTTTTTCAAAATCAATTTTCTCAGTCATGGAGAGTCCGTTTTGCATGTTTAGATAGTCGATTGACATCTAGAGAATCTAAGCTATCCAATGGTGTTTTCAGATCTTCATTTGGAGCTTGGAAAGGGATTGAAAAGTGCCCTGAAAGTTTATCATTCTTTCCATTTGCAATTCAAAACTCTAAACGGTCTTTTGTGAACAATGTCTGATATGGAACCAAAGATTTGATTTGATGTTTCCAACTCGGGAGTACAACCTCTGTTAGCTGTTGATAATCTTGACTTTCCTCATCCCGCGACTTTGTGAAAACCGCTCAATAGCTGTGGAAAGTATGCACTTTCAACAACGTGCCTCTTTGTAAAAAGCACTCCTTAGGTGTGGAAATCATGCACTTTCAACAGCACAAGACCTTTGAAAAATTGTTCCTTAGCTACGGAAAGCATGCACTTTCAACAACGCACGCTCAACTTTTGGACACACGTTAGCTGATGAAAGTGTAAAATGAAAATTTTGAAAGGAAGACTTTATGGGTCAAATTATTTTCTTAAGACAAAACCAAAACTTAAGTTTTGCAGCTAAAAAGACTCAACAATGAATTGACGAAACTATCAATAGCCATGCTATCCGCCATAAAACCCGACCAAAATGACGGTGCTATTTTGGGAGATAACAAGGTCCATGGGTACCTAGCAGTATGACATTGCCACCAGCTGGTTACCATGCTAGGGAAGTGACTCTGGGCTGCATGGCCAAGGGAAAGGGGGTCTCATCACGAGCCAACCTTTCAATTTTGTGAAAGTACTTGTGGGTAACGATGCCACCATTGGTCGCCACACTAGGGCAATGTCCCCCGATTAGCTCTTGAACAAAAAGAAAAAGAAAAGAAATAAAAGAATAAAAGAATAAAGGAAAGAATGGGATTGGAGAGAGTGCATCTATGACAGGTATAGCTCACCTTCTACAAAGGTACCCACAGATAACACATTGCACCCTTGGCCCTCACTACACCCACATGCTTGGACTTCCCTTAACCACATCACCCACTCACATGGTTTTGATGAATTTCTCTTTTGGGAACTCACCTTTTCCGATGGACACTAGCCCAATAGAACGTTTTGTCTTTTCCTCTAGATTTGTATAGCAGGCTTGTGTAATGTCTTTGAGATATTGATAGATGTGTTAGGGATTTTATGCATATGTTTAATAATATTAATGATGAAATGTGATTGACATTGCTATGATCCCTGTGACTGATGAGCCCATGGACGACGTAGCTTTTGATGTGCAAGACCATGCCTGATGGACAGGTACCATTTGGACCGGTACACATGGGGAGATGATCAGTTCAGACCTCCATGGGGCTAAAGATCCCACTAGATGGATGTTGAGACTCAATCAGGGGGCAGAGACAAGGTAGAGGATGATAAAAGACTTTGCACTAGAGAAGAAGAGAACATTCCACCAGAGGCACCACGACACAGCTTGGCCTAGGGGGATTGACCCACTTTCATAGGGACGTTGGCTTTAGATGGCCTAGGACGTCACCCGAAGGATTATGACATCATCATGAGCATGTTGGCAGATGGACAGGGTAGTTGGCACATGTGGAAGCTTGGAGGAGCCCAATGAGGGCTAACGTCTTTCTTTGAGAGGCTACATTTTCCCTGATAGGGGCTAACGTCACCCTAGGAAGGGGTGATGTCTTACCTTTTTTATTGATTAGGGTTTTAGTCTAGCATTTAATGTAAAAACAGTATAATTTTGATATTATGGCCTTGTCAACCTTATTATGACCTAAAAAGTAAATTAGGTCATTGATACAGTATATATTGAGGATTTTGATCCTCATTTTATCATCATAACTCATTCACTCCATAAGGAGGACATAAATTTGTGCCCTCTCTTGGGTATTTGGATGGATTAAGTGATGCACACTTGTTGAAAGAAGTGATTTTTGGCATTTATGGTGTTTCTCTTGAAGGAAGGTGTTACAACTAGGGTTTGCATGGTTATTTCTTGATGAATTGTAAGTATTTTTCTGCAAAACTTCTTGAATGAATGGTTGTAGTTTAATTTATTGCATGTGTTTATGAATTTTGTTGAATCAAAACCCTAGGTGAAAAGCACACTAGTAGGTCCTTATCTCATGTCCCCTGATAGAGAAACTTTCACCCATTGAAGAAGGAAGAAAGAGCCTAGTTGTAGCTACACCCCTATTTCTTCTTCCTCTTTGCTAACCGTACCAATTGAAAGCCAAGAAGAGTGAGATGTCCCTGGCCTAGGTCTACTACACTAGGGTCGTACTCTTTCTAGGGTTTGTTGAAAGGCCTTCCTGTAGAAACACCTCACCTCATCAAACCCTCTTGTTTTGGTTATATTTTTATTCTTGAGCTAGCCGTTTTTCCGAGAAGGAGGAGAGAGCAGGAGGCCTTTCTTTAGCAACACCGGAGTGAGCTTCTCTCCCCTAGGGTTTTGATTTTGAGGCCTTGTCTTTGCAACACCTCAAAACTCTTCCCTCTATTCCTTGAAATCTTTCCTCCTTCAACTCTTGCATCCTTCACTTATGACTCCATTAAACCCTAAGGCATTGATCTAAATTCCTCCAACGTTGAAGTGAAACATTGATCACAACACTCTCAAAACTCTTTGAATTTCAAACCCTAACTACTCTAACCCTAGTTGTTGATGTCTTCTTTGGTTATTTCATCTTTAATGCAACAACGTTTTGTTTTAAGAGAAATTGAATGATGGTTTAGGCATTAATTGAATAAGGTGTTGATTGGTTACATCGAATGCTACATTGTTCTAATATTTATTGGTGAAGTATTATAACTTTTCATTAATATTGATAAACATTGACTTCATCAACATTTATTGCTAATTGCTTATATGTATTTATCAGATAGTCTTATGAAGTACTAACCCATTGAAATAGCTTGCACATATCAATTTGTTTGTTTCATTATTGGCCTTTGGCTGGACTATCTGTTTGGGTGGTGACTTGTGAAGGGGGAAACCTTATCATGGTCTCATTAGCCTTTTTCCTCTTCAAAACCCCAGGTCACCGGGGACGTCTCCCCTGGGCCTAACCTCCTTAAAAAGAAAGAACCATCCCATTGTGGTGACATTGGGTGGGATTGGTTCTTGTTATGCCAGTTTGGCCTTCTATCTTATAGCCTTTTATCCTAGCTACAAACTGCGCGATAACATTTTGGCACCGTTTCTAGGGAACACTAAGTCAAACCTTCCTCAGACGACACTTTTCGGTAAGATTTACCTCTAGAGCCTTTATTTTACAAGCTTACCTGGAGACTCCACTAGGGTGCTTTCCCTTTCTTTGATAGTTTCAAGCAAACTATATGGCGACTCCACAACCCACAAGGAAGTTTAATAATCCTCCTTTGTCTTTCAGAAGGAAGCCTCCCAAGAACTCTTCTGTTGTCAAATCACTCTTCGGGAAAATCCTTCCTTTAAGAATCATGTCTAGCTCTTAGATTGCTACAACAAACCCAACCAACAATCAAAGAAAATGGTCATCTACTCTTTTCAAACCATTAGACATGTCAGCCATACCAGGCTACCCTTGGAAAATGCCACCTATTTATGAGAAGTGGTTGCCTAAATTCATCGGTACTGATGCAATTAGTCCCGAAGATCACATGAGCATCTTTTGGGCATTTTTTCAACTTCATCCCATTAGTGATGATGTTGAAGACTTAGTCATGAAGTTGTTCTCTGATACTCTTTATGATGCCTCAAGGCGTTGGTACCTAAGACTTCCTGATGGAAGCATTAAAACCATGGACAAACTTGAAGAGGCCTTTCTCAAAAGATGGAGTATCAAAGAATACCCTAACATGCTCCTCACTGGACTGAATAACCTTATGAAATATGAAAATGAGTCTATTTGGGAGTTCCATACTAGATTTGAGACTTTGTTGCAAAGGATCCCTGCAAGCCATCATACGAAAGATGATCAACTCATCCACGTTTACACCATATCTTTCAATGGCCAATTAGGGTATCTTCTCAGAGATAAAAACCCCCAATCCATTCAGGAAGCCCACGAGCTCACTACTAAAAGAGAGGGAAACCTCCTTTCATCCAAGATTGAGCCTTTTGCTAATCCGAGGGGAAAATAGACACCAAGCCAAAAATAGTCCACAACGTTGAGCCTACTTCATACCTTTGTGCCAGTATTTCCAAGCTACAAGCCTCTATGGATGGTATCATAAAAAATCAGGAGCAAATGATGAGTAGAATTGTCAATTTGGAAATATCTTAGACTCAAGCACCTAGGGTCCCGTACAAAGGGAAATTCCAAAAAGGGAGCCAATTTTATAAACCAAAGAATGAGCTAGAAGTTTCGAACACCTTGGCCCCTGCAAACGTTGTTGATGAAAATACTTGGTGCCTAGAATGCAGTGAAACACATTTGGAGCATGAGTGTCCTTACAACAATAATGGCCATCAACAAGTGAATAACATGGACCATTTCATGGCAATCCCTCAAATAAATATCACCAATGTAGAACATCAGGAAGTTGCAAAAGAAGCAGCCAGGTAAGAAAGGATGGCGGTAACAAACAACCTAGACCAGGAATCACGAGAGAAGCTAAAAAAACAAGAATTTCAGGTGTACAGAAGAAAGAAGTTGAACCAACCTACTGTTGACCAGGCAAAGCCCCCACCTTTGGAGGTACTTCCTCCCAAGACATCCAAGGCTGGGAAGGTTGACATAAACTTTGACTTCGAAGGGGCATTATCAAATATGCATGTAAACGTTCCTCTAAGAGAAGCCATTAAGATCCCGTCTATCAAGGAATGCTTTGACACTTTATTTCTGGGATCAGATGAACCCATGGACCCCCCAATTATGTTGCAAGCTGATCATTTCAGGGTCCAATATGGTGAGAACCCTCCCTTCTTCATGACTTTAATGATGAACATCAAGAGCCTCAACAATTGCATGTTAGATACAAGAGTAGGTGCCAACATGATGTCACTTAAAGTCATGTGACAAGTGGGTTTTAAAATCACACAGCCTTACAGGAATGTATGTGGCTTTGAATCTAAAGCCATACCCACACATGGGGTAGTCGAGAATGTGGAAGTTTTCCTTAAGGAGTACCTGGAGAAAGTAGTCAACATTGACATCGTGGAAGTTGACGTCCCAAATGTGTGGGGAATGTTGTTGTCTAGGAAATTTGTTGCAATGTTGGGTGGCACCCTCGAGATGGACCTCACGTTTTTGGAATTACCTTTAAAAAATGGAACAATAGGTCGTCTCCTGAATGTGCCAATAACTGGAGGCCATCTGCAAGATATTACTCACCCCGTCAACAATGACAAGACACAACATGAAATGATACAAACCCTTCAAAAGTATTCTCCAGAAGATACGCCCTTTGCAATGGAAGAGGACTTTGATCGGATCAAATGGCCCAAGAAAGAAGAATGCCAACAACTCCTAGATGAATTCAAGAGAAAAGAGATGGCCCTTTTCTTCTTCCATCATGCTTGTCTTGTCAGTAGCAGTAACATCCATCACCATCGGCTTGGTCCTGTATCAAAAAGAGTTATTTCTCCATGAGGTAATTGGTTCAGGTATCATGGTATGTGTCACTTTTGATCATTAAAACCTTTAAATATATGCATCTGATTCCTTTTATTTCTAAAAACTGCTTGGACCTTACATTTGCCCACTTGACCATGTTTGGGGGGATTGACAGGGTGTCCTAGCAAGCCTTTGTCCATAGGTTTTGGTTTGCCACTTAGGGGGACTTCTGAAAGGCCATTGTCCGCTCCCATCATAAAACCAATATTTCATCTTGTTTTATGCTCACTTTTCCCACTCCCCTTGTCTGGGCATTGGGTTGACCTTTCTTCAGGATTGCACCTTGTCTCGTGGGATGAAGGGGCTAAAGGCCCATAAGGTAAAAGAAAGCTCGTAAGAGATAAAAGCCTAAAAATAAAACCTTGAGATGCTTCACCTAGGGATCCCCGAGAAAGAAATAAAATGCTTCTCAGCAAGAAGCTAGAGGGACACAGAAGAAAATAATAAAACAAGACCTAGTTAGAGGATAGGGGGTCTCATCATGATCCAGATTATTTTCAGCATGAAATGAGAGCAGAGATATAACAAATAAATGCATAGAGATATCGCAGATATCCAATAATATAACAGAAATTTATTAGAGATGCAACCATAAACACAGATATACAGTAATACACGATTTCTATTAATGAAAGAAATGTACAGAGACTGTAAAAATACAGAGTGAAAAACTCACTAGAATGGTGGCAGCTTATCTCTGAGAAGAGATGTGATGGCTACTCGCATTCACAAGAAGATGGTTACAATGAGGCTCTGAAGGCCTTTTTAAAATAAACCAGAATTCCAAAAACCCTAGACATCCAAAAACCTAATCCTAGGATATGAAGCACCAAAAGTCATGTGGGCCTCGTTTGGGTAAGTGAGTACATTAACTTCCCGGGGTCGTAACTTTTGCATATGATCTCTGTTTTAGGCGTGTGATAGCTCGTTGGAAAGGTATTGTCGAGGAGATTCATTTTGGGGGCTCAATTATGCCTTCGATTATCATTTATAACCTCAATCTTGAAAAACCTTCATTCAGGCCCTCAAAATGGCCCCGGAAGTTAAAAACTGTTAAAAATAGTAAATTGCCAAATTTGCGAGGAAACTATTTTGAGCCAGTCAGAAAAGGTGTGTGGCAAATGATATCCACTTGGATCACATCAAAATCCAACCTATTAGGTCCATGGGTACCTAGCAGTATGACATTGCCACCAACTTGTTACCACGCCAGGGCAGTGACTCTTGGTTGCATGGCCAAGGGAAAGGGGGTCTCATCACAAGCTAGACTTTCATTTATGTGAAAGTAATTATGGGTAACGCTGCCATCACTGGTCACCACACCAGGGAAGTGTCTCCTGATTATCTCTTGAACAAAAAGAAAAAGAAAAAGAATAAAAGAATAAAAGAATAAAGGAAAGAATGGGCTTGGAGAGAGTGCATCTATGACAGGTACAACTCGCCTTCTACAAAGTCACCCACAAATAACACATTGCATCCTTGTACCTCACTGCACCCACATGCTTGGACTTACCTTAACCACATCACCCACTCACATGGTTTTGATGAGGTTTTCTTCTGGGAATTCACCTTTTCTGATGGACACTAGCCCAATAGAACATTTTTTCTTTTCCTCCAGATTTGTATAGAAGGCTTGTGTAATGTCTTTGTGCTATTGACAGATGTATTAGGGATTTTATGCATAAGTTTAATAATATTAATGATGAAATGTGATTTACATTTCTATGATCCTTGTGACTGATGAGCCCATGAAGGGCGTAGCTTTTGATGTGCAAGACCATGCCCAATGGACAGGTACCATTTGAACTGGCACACATGGGGAGATGATCAGTTTGGACCTCCATGGGGTTGAAGAGCCCACCAGATGGATGTTGAGACCCCATCAGGGGGCAGAGAAAGGGAAGAGGATGATAAGATACTTTGCACCAGAGAAAAATAGAATGCTCCACCAGAGGCACCCCAACACTGCTTGGCCTAGGGGGACTGACCCACTTTCATAGGGACATTGGCTCTAGATGGCCCAGGACGTCACCAGGAAGCTTATGACATCATCATGAACATGTTGGCAGATGGGCGGGGTAGTTGGCACGTGTGGAAGCTTGGAGGAGCCTAATGAGGGCTAACATCTTGCTTCAAGAGGCTACATTTGCCCTGATAGGGGCTAACATCACCCTAGGAAGGGGTGGCGTCTTACCTTTTTTCTTGATTAGGGTTTTAGTCTAGCATTTAATGTAAAAACAGTATAATTTCGATATTATGGCATTTTCGGCCTTTTTATGACCTAAAAAGTAAATTAGGTCATTGATACAGTATATATTGAGGATTTTGATCCTCATTTTATCATCATAACTCATTCACTCCATAAGGAGGACATAAATTTATGCCCTCTCTTGGGTATTTGCCTAGATTAAGTGATGTGCACTTGTTGAAGGAACTGATTTTTGGCATTTATGGTGTTTCTCTTGAAGGAAGGTGTTACAACTAGGGATTGGATGGTTATTTCTTGATGAATTGTAAGTATTTTTCTGCAAAACTTCTTGAATGAATGGTTGTAGTTTAATTTCTTGCATGTGTTTATGAATTTTGTTGAATCAAAACCTTAGGTGACAAGCACACAAGTAGGTCCTTGTCTCATGTCTCCTAATAGAGAAACTTCCAGTCATTGAAGAAGGAAGAAAGAGCCTAGCCGTAGCTACACCCCTATTTCTTCTTCCTCTTTGCTAGCCATACCAATTGAAAGCCAAGAAGAGTGAGACATCCATGGCCTAGGTCTACTACACTAGGGCCGTACTCTTTCTAGGGTTTGCTGAAAGGCCTTGCTGTAGCAACACCTCACCTCATCAAACCCTCTTGTTTTGGTTATATTTCAATTCTTGAGCTGGTTGTTTTTCTAGGAAGGAGGAGAGAGCAGGAGGCCTTTCTTTAGCAACACCGGAGTAAGCCTCTCTCCCCTAGGGTTTTTATTTTGAGGCCTTGTCTTTGCAAAACCTCAAAACTCTTCCCTCTAGTCCTTGAAATCTTTCCTCCTTCAACTCTTGTGTCCTTCACTTATGACTCCATTAAACCCTAAGGAACTGATCTAAAGTCCTCCAACATTGAAGTGAAACATTGATCACAACACTCTCAAAACTCTTTGAATTTCAAACCCTAACTACTCTAACCTTAGTTGCTGACGTCATCTTTGGTTATTTCATATTTAATACAACAACGTTTTGTTTTAAGATAAATTGAATGATAGTTTAGGCATTAATTGAACAAGGTGTTGATTGGTTACATTGAATGCTACATTGTTCCAATATTTATTGGTGAAGTATTATAACTTTTCATTGATATTGATAAACATTGACTTCGTCAACACTTATTGCTAATTGCTTATATGTATTTATCAGATAGTCTTATGAAGTACTAACCCATTGAAATAGCTTGCACATATCAGTTTGTTGTTGCTTTGTTCCAGTCAGATACACTTCTTTGGGGGTTTTGTTTCATTATTGGCCTTTGGCTGGCCTCTCTGTTTGGGTGGTGACTTGTGAAGGGGTAACCTTATCTTGGTCTTATTAGCCTTCTGCCTCTTCAAAACCCTAGGTCACCGAGGACATCTCCCCTGGGCCTAACCTCCCTAAAAAGAAAGAACCATCCCATTGTGGTGACATTGGGTGGGATTGGTTCCTGTTACGCCAGTTTGGCTTTCTATCTTATAGCCTTTTATCCTAGCTACAAACTGCGCGATAACAAAGCCCTTTATGATTCCTTTTTAAGGCATTGGGGGGAAAAGAAGGATTTTATGTACTATATCACTGAATTTGGTTCTCTCAAAAGAAAAGAAGGTGAGTCAGTATCATAATTTTCCAAGAGATTCAACAAAATGTATAATAAAATTCCTATAGAAATCAAACCTACTGAAACCTCTGCCAAGATAACCTATGCTACTGCTTTTGATCCTAAGTTTTGTCTTATGTTAAGAGAAAGAGGATCTAATTCACTAGCTCACATGCAAGATGTTTCCCTAGAAGTGGAATCAACCATATTGGCTGCAGAAAAATTAAGAGGAAAATCTAATATGGATGGGAGGAAACAAAAATTAGAAGCTTCTACCTCTGATGCTTCAAAAACGAATCCTCAAGTAGATGAATTGACCAAGCTAGTCAAATCCCTTTTTGCAGAAATGGAAAAACTGAAATTAGAAGGGAGACAAGCTAACATAAACAATTTTAGAAGAACAAATAATGCTCCTCAAATTCTTCAAAGAGATCAGAGGAACAAAGATGATCAAAAGGTTCAGACTCCTCTCCAAAATAATCTGGTTGATGATGAAGAAGAAAAAGAAGATTACATTGATCAAGAAATTCATTGTTTAGGAGATACATCTACTTCTCCTCACCTATTTCAATCTTCCTATGAAGAATCCTTGATGGATAGCCAGCTAAATGAATTAAGCAAGGGAAAGAAAACAAATGAAAATCAGAATAAGTACAACTTGAGGTCAAAACAGAAAGAGGTAAAGCCTAGTACATCAAATCAGCCCAAAAAATATGACCCCTCTACTAAAAATGTGGATGCACCAAAGAAAGGAAATCAAGAACAAAATAATCATCCTTTAGTTAAAACCCTTGCCCCAGAAGTAAACTAAATTCCAAAATCCCCATACTCTTTTAACTTTGAAAATGAAATTCAGAAGATCAAAATTCCAATCCCATTTTTACAGGTAATCAAGAATGAAGATTTCAAAAAGTCCATTTCTAAAATGTTGTAGTCTAATTTTTATTCCCACTCAACAGATTCAGTGAATTTTCAAGATGAAAAATTAGCAGAGATATTAGGGCCCTTAGTAGAAGATAGGGATGACTCTTCTCCTCCATTTTATACCTCATTCAATATACATGACAATGTCTTACACAATTGTTTTATGGACTTAGGTGCATCCCATAACTTAATGCCTACATATGTAATGGATGAATTAGGTCTAGATATCACCAAAAAATATCATGATCTATATTCTTTTGATTGAAGGAAAGTGAAATGTCTTGGGGTGATCAAATATTTGGTTGTTACCCTTTTTCAGTTGCCCATGAAAATTATAGTGACAGATATAGTTGTTGTAGATGTTCCCCCTAAGTTCGTGATGATATTGTCTAGATCATGGATTAAGATATTGGGAGGAACATTACAGATGGACCTCTCATATGCCACAATACCTGTCTTTGGGGGAGAACATAGAAGGTTGTATAGAGAAGCACACCCAACTTATATTATCAGTGATGAAATTAACCCCATTAACCATCATATTTATGTTGTGGAAATTGATTTTGGATCTAGCATTCTGCAACTCACTGATCTCCCTCAACTACCTTTGGAAATAACAAAGCCATCACCAATAGCATGTGAAACAGTAAAACAAGGTGCTCATGTTTGGAAAATGTTTTTTGATGGGGTATCTTCTAAAGACAGTGCTGGTGTTGGAGTGGTTTTCATTTCCCCCTCTCAAGAAGTCATAAATTTGTCTTTCAAGTTAGAAATTGAGACCACAAATAACATTGTTGAGTATGAGGCCCTAGTTTTGGGGTTGAGGGCTGCTAAAGATATGAAGATTGAGGAATTATCGATTTTTGGAGATGCAGAGATGATTGTACATCAGATCAGAAATATATATATCAGGAAAAGCATCCATCCAAGGTTGAGGACCTACATAAATGTGGTATGGGATCTGATTGATAATTTATTCCTAGATTTCAATATATCCTTTGTTCCTAGAGAAGAAAATGTATTGGCAGACTCCCTAGTTGTTTATGCTAGCAACTTTAGGATTCCACTACCACCTAAAATCAAGTATGGTGTAGAAGTAAAATATATGCCTTCCATACCTGAAAATGTCAAGCATTGGAAGTTGTTTGAAGATGATCTTGAGATAAAAATATTTCTGGATATAGTGGAAGAATTTTCCGCACTTCACATTGACTAAGATCTAGATGAGGAAAAAAATTCTCATGCTGATAAATTCCTCAATAAAATTTCATACCACAAGATTGTACAATTTCTTAGTAATCATATCTCCAAGGGATTGGTTCCTTTAGAGAGATTATTTGATAGTAATGATGTGGATGTCAAAGTAAGAGGTTCAAATGCAGATGTTGATGTGACAAAATGCAATCTTGGTACTGATGAAAATCCCAAGTATGTCAAACTGTCTAGTAGTCTGTCAGAAAAACAAATAAATGAATATATCCAACATCTAAAGGAATTTGTTGATGCTTTTGCTTGGAAGTATGGTGATTTTCAAACTTATGACACAAGAATTATTGAACAAATAAATCCATTGTTGTTTCCCATCATGGAGAAGGAAGTAAATTTTTTTATTGATGCTCAGATCATCATATTTTTGAGATACTCTGAGTGGATAGCTAATCTTGTCCTTGTTAGGAAAAAGAATAGAGAAATCAAACTTTGTGTTGATTTCAAAAATTTAAATAGGTGTTCTAGGAAAGATAACTATCCCTTGCTCAAGATGGAACACATTTTGCAAAGGGTTTCTGGCTCATCAAGGATGTCCATGATTGATGGCTTTTTAGGCTACAATTAAATTTTTGTTTTTCCATAAGACATGGTGAAGACATCTTTTACTACTCCTTAGGGCACATTCATGAATGCCAAGATGCCCTTTGGTCTCATGAATGCAGGGGCAACCTTTTAGCATGCAATGGATATTCATTTTATAGGAGAAAATGATAAGTTTGTGGTGATTTACTTGGATGCCATCACAGTGTTTTCAAAATCTGATGAAGAGCACTATCAACATTTGAAGAAGGTGTTCCTTAAATGCAGAAAATTTGGATTGTCATTCAATCCCAAGAAGTCTCTTTTTTCTATGAAGGAAGGTAAGTTGTTGGGACACATTGTCTCAGTAGAAGGGGTAAAAATTGACACAAGTATAGTAGAGGCCATCAAAACTCTATCTCTCCCTAGGTCCAAGAAAGAGATCCATTCCTTCCTGGGTAAGATAAACTTCTTGAGAAGATTCATTTCTAATTATGCCGAGTTGGTTAAGTTTATTACATCCATGCTAAGAAAGGGAAATGAGGTAAAATGGACACTTGAAGCTATAAATTATTCTGATAAAATTAAACAAGCACCGACTGAGAATCTTGTTCTTATCATCCCTAATTATTCAAGAGAGTTTCCGATATTTTC
>JASDQU010737731.1:549648-565722 GCA_032191745.1 Picea mariana | reverse complement strand
GTAAGAAGAGGGGGGGGGGGAAGAGAAGTAAATAAGCTAAGTGCTAGTAAAGGCTTTGTGTATATTGTGAATGACTTGTAGAGCTGAGTGCAAGTGTTGTAAATGTTGAGTGCATGGATTGTAAGAAGGCTCTATGCTAGATCTACTCGGGGAAGGAAGATCTGATGAGGTGCACGCAGATCTCCTGTCCTATGCGGAGTACAAGTGTGAGATCTATGTTGTAACCTAATTGATCAAAGCTAATAAAGAAGAAGAAGACTTTGTGGACGTAGCCCCAGGGTGGAGGTGAACCATGGTAACTCTGTGTGCTATGCTTGGTGCTTTGACCTAATGTGTTGGTTTCTTTCCATGTGTTATGCATTGATATGATTATGTGATGTGCTTTGCTATGATATAATTAGATAGATCAACTTTGCTTTGTGCTTCCTAGATGTATGGGTGTAGATCTTACATATATGATGGTGTTGAGTACTAAACCTATTTTTTTGTTGCTAAGTGCTAACTTAACCTAGATCTAAGTGAATGTTGCAGTGCTTTGTGCCAGTTGTGGAGTACCTTGAGGGTTAAATACTGATGAATGATCTATGCTAAAGTGCTTTCTAAGTGTTATAATCACAAATATGTGTCCTAGCTAAGGTTGCAGACACCTGAGTCTTGCAACCACCCCTGCTTCTACCTCGGGTGAGACTTCATCTACTTCGCAGGTGTTGCCAAAAGGGCGAGTAGTTAGGGTTTTGTTGGTGTGTTGTTGAAGCACTGAACCCTAGGTCTGCCCCTATGCCAGCAAATGGTTCCATTGCCAGGACCTAAAACTGTGATTGCTGGGAACTGAGGAAGAAGAAACTTTTTGCAAAAGGAAGCTCTATGTGTAGATCTGTCACCCTAGTGTGCAGATCTTTAATCGACCTATGAAGCTTTGTGCCAGGAATAAGGTGAGATCTTAAGAAAGGAAGATCAGATCTAAAGAAAAGAAGTGAGATCTGAAAGCTCTATGCCCTAAGAAACATGGAAGTGGAAATTTCTGAAAGAAAGAAGTAAAATCTGTAGAAAAGAGGTAAGATCTGTAAGCTATGTGCTCTAATAAAGGTAAGAATAGTCAAAAGTTCTTAGATCTGGAAGCTTTGTGCTCTATAGAAGTAAGATAAGTGAAATTTTTTTTTTTCTAGAGCATGGATCTAGGTATGTTTGATAGATTTTGTCCTAGCTTAAAAACTAGGGCATTAATAGATGAAAGAAAGTTGGATATGAATAGATCTGATAAGTATAATGATAGAAATGTTATACCTATGCATAGAAAGAATGTATGCACTAACAAGTGGATGTAGGATCCTAGAAAGAAATTTTTGCAGGCTAACCACTATGATTCTAGTGTGCAGTACAAGAAGAGTTGGAGATCATTGAAGAGAAAGAGAGGATTAACTCTTTGTTACAGTTGTAGAAGACTAGGACATCTTGCTAAAGAATGCCCTGGGAGAAAACCTAGTTGTCTATGTTGCAAATCTTTGGACCACGATGTATTGGATTTCCCTAGAATGATCACTAAGTTGGAAAGGTTGAATCTTAATCAATAAGACCAGAAGGAAGACCTAGAAAAGGCATAAACCCAGCAAGAATCAGAGAAAATATTAATACGGATAAAAGAAACCTTGAAGGAACATAAAGATGTCCAATTACCATAGATCTTCAAAGAAAAGGAGCAAGTCGAAGCAAGAATAGGGGACTTTGACATTGACAATATTCTTGATGAGGAAACACAAGTGAACATTATGCCAGAAAGAACCTGGGAAGCTATCGGAAAGCCTGTTTTGACCCCTTCCCTAGGAGAAACAATTTTATTCAAAGGAAAGCTAGTAAACCTATGTGGAAGGATCACCTGACTACCTATGACTGTCAATGGAACTTCGACAAAGGAAGACTTTGAAATTATTAAATTTATTGAAGATAGCACCCCGTTTACCATGCTCATAGGAAAAACTTGGATTGATAGAGAACAAGCCAGACGAAAAGAGGAAGAAGAAGTTTTGGAATAGAAGAAGCAAGAGTTAAAAGACTTTATGACTAGAAGGGTCTCACACTTGATTGAAGAACAGAAGAACCGATCGCAAATATTTAATACTAGCAACCCTGATGTTGAGGCTAAGAGAACACCTAAGGATCCACAGAAGATTAAGTTACCTATTTTCAATACAGAAGAAGCATTACCCAGAAACCCTAGGAAATAATTTCAATAGCGTGAAGCAACTAAGGCCACAAAAGGTAACCATCAAAATGGTAAAAGAATTACTAAGATGAAGCTCACTGGGAAGAAGGATAGAAAGTTAAGAAAGAAAAGGGATAATACTGTAAGGTTACAAGAGGTTCTAGAGGATACTTCGCAGAAAGAAAAATTGTAGAATTGGAGCTTCGCCGAGATATCAGAACAACGACATAGAATACGTTGCCATGATGAAGCAGTATATACGTTGGGGCTGATATATCCGTTCGAATTCCTCTCCGAATGGGAAAAAAAGCAATAAAGGTCCATCATCCAACCATTGGAAAATGCCATAACAAACAGAACATCAATTAATGAAGGATCATACCCGTTGCAAGAAGACTATTGCTAAGTTTCCCTACTTAGTCCACCGTGCCACACACCGAGAATACTTTTTGCTAAGTGAGAATTTGAGCACGAAATCTGAGATTAATTCACCCTGAGATCCTTGCCTTGTTCCCATATTATTCACTGTAGTCCCTAAATTATTTTTGCACCCGAGCTAGCTGACCCAAGATTGTATGTTGGACGAGATCAGCGTTGCTGAGAAAGAAGTTGAAGAAGTTTTAATTAACTTAATGACTGAGAGAGTCATGTCGGAGCGAGGAGTATCTACAGGTGTACAGACACTATCCTCGGTAGCATTTCCAGCTTCCCCCTCCACTACTCGACCAGGACCATCCCAACCACCTTCGGAAAGATGATCTAAGCTCGAAAACAACTTTTCCACTGTGAAGATGATCCCAAGCATCTTGCCTAGATATATCCCACCACTAAGCAACATAGTGAATCGAGACACTATACCCAGAGACTTGGACTATGCTTTTGTCACTGCGTACCTTCTGAAAGGGGTACGCATAGTTCGTGCTGACCAGGATAAGCTCACCGCACTGAAATTTAGTGATTTTAGCCTTGGAGATCGCAAAGTTTACATTATTCTAGCCCTGCACAAGTACTTAACTATCCCAAAAGGGAGGAACTTGAATATTTCCCCTCAGCAATGGACCCATAACCTCACACAGTCAAACCTCTTCAATGTAATAAATATTTCGCATTTCGGGAGGCATCAGGAAGTGAATGCATGTGTTATATTGTTGTTGTCCTTATACCATGAAGGATACTTATGGTTGGATCGCCACATCACGGTGGATCAGATTCTGATCAATCGGATCACAGGGCTAATTATGTAGGGCCATCACCCGCAGGAATTTTACTGTGGAAAGACTGCAAATCACGCTCTCACCCAGTGAATAAAAGAAACATATGGCGATGTAGAGAAGGGCACGCAAGGCTACAAGGTAGCCTCCATAGAGAATGCAGCAATGCACCTTGGTTGCCAGATGATCGCAGGCAAGTTGGTCTGCAAGAACAGACCCACACAAGTGACTGGATTTGTAGTTGACCTCACAGAGAAGTGTGCGGAGGGACTACAAATGAACTGGGTGAAGTATTTTGTAAATCAGCTCGAGCTTGACTGCAGAGAAGCACAAGACTAAGGGTATGAATTCCACTTTATTTGGTTGCTCATACTCATCGCTTTCATCGCGTAGGAGCTACCAGAAGGTACCACTTTTTTGGAGATTGAACCCTTCAAACCATTGGCCGCGAAGTTTTGTGCGTTGTGGTACTCCAGCGACATGAACAAGCAGTGGCAGTCCAATGCCATCTTCCACACTTATTACAACCAATTAACGATCCAATCCAGCCTACACCGCGCCTTACACCAAAAACACTTCATAGGTTTATACCTTTGATCAAATTCAGCGTGGACAGCCACTTCACCTATATCATAGCATGCACGGATGAGCACAAACAAAAACTCCAATCGTACTACAAGTTGACAGAAGAAGACTTCGAGCAGATTACCAAGGAATGGTCGACGGACCTCCTTGTTCCAGCGGACCCCACAGAAATATCCGACATGGAAAGCCCTGAAGCTATGTCGGATACACCTGGACCAAGCAAGACTAAGAAGGATGATGAATTTCACGATATCCATAGTACATCCATGAAGACTACTTCGATCTCACCTGCGCAGAGAGGTGATGGTGAAGAAATAGGCGGCACAGAGGTTGAGCAAAACAAAGGTGAAGTTACTCCTCCTAGAGAGGTGGAGGATCCCTCTAAGAAAAGGAAATCCACCCCACCAAATCCCTCATCTTGAAAGAAAACTAAGGCCACCCAGACTACGTTTAAGACTACCCTCACACAAGACGACTTTGACTTCTTTATCGTTGCACTGAATGATGCCTCACTAGAGATCATAGAAAGGAAAGAAGTAAAGCAGGAGGAGATATTCAGTCGACTCAAGGGTGAACTTGAAGAAGTGTAGCAGGAACTCCAGTCCAACCGAGCAGTTTCTACTATGCCCTTGACAATTGAAACAATAGGAACAAGCAATGAGCCCACTCAATTACACCAGATCGTCGAGAAAGTCGAAGCTCGCCTTCGACAAGTTCAAGAAGGCACAGTGCAAGCCACCCAAGATTTGGCACAGGTACAGAGCGCACTTATAGTACAATAGAGGAAGGTGGAACAGGAATATATTACCTTACAAGAGAAGTGGGAGGAGGAGAAAGCACAGTTATAGTAGAGCCAGGACCAGTTGCTAGCAGAACAACTTGAAGTACAGAAAAGGGATCATAAAGCACTTCGCTCTATGACTGTCATTGAAGTGAATATTGAAGAAATTGTCCCACATCAACTGACACAACTTGAGGAAGTAATCCCACAACTTCAGCAGTGCATCACAGATCTGGAGCTTCGTACTATGCCCGAGACTCACCAAGAAGTTAGAGACCTAAGGGAGGCAACTGCCCATAGCACAGTTGACAGGTTAAAAACTTTGGCTTTGGAATGTAAGCAGTTGAGCGCTAGAAGCACTCAGACTTATGAGAACCTCATAGAGAACCCAGAATTGCATACATTAGAGGCGCAACTCCAAGAAGCAAAGCAGCATGCAGATACGCTACAAGCGTAGCTAAAGGCCTTGACTCCAGTCGAAAGAATGAAGCAATTTCCATAACAACACATCGCCCAACAATAGGTACACATGATGCAAAGTAAAGTTATGGAAGTCTCTCGACAACTTCAACCCCTCCAAGAGAAAGCATGCCAACTGTTCACTGAAGTTGAGAGCCAGGCAGCCGAGCTTGAACAGGTTGTCATCACCGTAGAAAAGTGCATGGAAGGACCAGGAAACGATGCAGTGATCCAAGAGTTCACTGAGCAAGAGGTTGTAACACTACAATAGGTCGAATTAGCTCAGGTCAATCTCGAGACATTCGAAGTGGAGTTGATTAGACTAGGGTGACTTAGGACAAGTCATAGGTGAGTGTTGGGGGCATGTTGGCCCTTGACCAAGTTTTGAGGAACACTTGGTCATATTTGATCGTTTTTTGACTTCGACAGTCTGTCAAAGATGGAGCGCCAGGCGAATCAGAGATCACGGGATCTAGACCCACTTTTGGGACCCTTTTTAGGGTTTTGGGTTAACATAATGGAAAATGGATGTCGGCCCATGGGTTTTCCCATGTTTAGGCCTATTTTGTAAAGTATAAATAAGTAGCTAAGAAATGTAAGAAGAGGGGGGGGAAAGAGAAGGAAATAAGCTAAGTGCTAGTAAAGGCTTTTTGTATATTGTGAACGAATTGTAGAGCTGAGTGCAAGTGATGTAAGTGTTGAGTGCACGGATTGTAAGAAGGCTCTGTGCTAGATCTACTCGGGGAAGGAGGATCTGGCGAGGTGTGCGCAGATCTCTTTTCATATGCGGAGTACAAGTGTGATCTCTATGTTGTAACCTAATTGATCAAATCTAATAAAGAAGAAGAAGACTTTATGGATGTAGCCCCAAGGTGGGGGTGAACCACGGTAACTCTGTGTGCTATGCTTGGTGCTTCGACCTAATGTGTTGGTTTCTTTCCATGTGTTATGCTTTGATATGATTATGCGATGTGCTTTGCTATGATATACTTAGATAGATCCTCTTTGCTTTGTGCTTCCTAGATGTATGGGTGTAGATCTGACATATATGAAAGTGTTGAGTACTAAACCTATTTTGTTGTTGCTAAGTGCTAACTTAACTTAGATCTAAGTGAATGTTGCAATGCTCTGTACAAGATCCGGAGTACCTTGAGGGTTAAATACTGATGAATGATCTATGCTAAAGTGCTTGCTAAGTGTTAGAATCATAGATCTGTGTCCCAGCTAAGGTTGCACACAACTGATTCTTGCAACCACCCCTGCTTCTACCTCGGCTGAGACTTCATCTGCTTCATAGGTGTTGTCGAAAGGGTCAATAGTTAGGGTTTTGTTGGTGCGTTGTTGAAGTGTTAAACCTTGGTTCTGCCCCTGTGCCAAAAATAAGGAAAAATTTAATATATTGATACCAAGAATCAATAAAATCAGATGTAACATAAATTTCATTAATTCCTAATTTTGATTATTTATTTATTTTTACTCTAAATCAATTGATTTTGTTTATATCGTGCAAATACCTAAAACTAAAATCATTTTGGATGTTTTAATTTCCAAGTCATACTCTTGTGGAGTAGTCATCCTGATCCAGATGGATATTGTTGGCCACCTACCTATTCCAACTGGCTCCTCTTGGCAGTTTTTAGTTCAACACGTTCTTTTGTACTTCTTTGTAATTTTTGGTTCTACACTTCTAGGGGTTTTTGAATCCCTACACATCTTCTAGGTGGATATTGGTGGCCACCCACCTATTCCAACTAGCTTAGTTTGGAAGTTTTTATGATAGTACATCTTTCTATACTTCCAGGGCCATTTTGGGGCCCTAAACAATGTTTTTTTGGCTTGCCAAATTCAAACTATAGACAGAGTCAAAGTTTGATGGAACAGTGTGTATTTATAAAAAACACCTTTCCAATGGCCTATCACGCACCTAAAATGGAGGTCGTATGCAAAAGTTATGACCCCGGGAAGTTGAAGTACCAACTTACACATCGAGGCCCACATAAATTTTGGCGTTTCACCTCCTAGGGTTTGGTTTTTGGATTTCTAGGGTTTTGGAATTCATGAATAATGTTAAAAGGGCCTCTAGAGACTCATTTTAATCATTATGCTCAGACGAATGCATGTAGCAACCACATCTCTTCTCAAAGATAGCTATCACCATTCGAGCAAGTTGTTTCAGTTCTATATTTTTATAGTTTTAGCCTATTTCATTTATTGAATAGAAGTTATTGTTCACTGGAAATTTGTTGTTACCTTTGTGTTATTGTATTCAATTTGTTATTCAATTTTTTTCGTTCATAAATTTGGATCAGTGGTGATTCAGACCCCACTACTCTCCCTCGAGGTTGCATGACCTCCCAGTCCAGGATCGATCGACTTTGGGAGTTGAATTAGCTCACAAGTTTATTTTGAACCTCTTATATATTCTCCATGGGTCAAATTCCTAATTCTCGGGTGCAAAATCCCCTTTTCGGGAGTTTCTGAGTACCCACAGATTCCTCCACGTGATCCTGGTAAAAAAATGTGGGGTTAAACCTCTGTTCCCCTACGTGCTTCGGGACCTTGCGCTTTAGGTGTTCTTGACACACCTGACTCCAAATACACCGAACCCCGAACTAGCAAACACATTCGAACCATATCCATGACTTGCACTCCTCTTATATCCAACAACTACGATTTACTTTGCGCTTCAGTGATTTTAGCTTCACGTCCCTTGTTTTCCTCCGAAGTGCTTTTCCTCTGAAAGACATGGATCCCTACCACGTGTTCTTTTGGATCCAATGGTCCATATGTAATTCATCCTTTGCGACTTTGCAAAGTTTTTACTTCACTTCGCACAATTCCTCCGAGCAACGGACAATCCCACTCTACTTCGAAACTTCAAAACTTTTCCTATCCCACTCTCCTATGCACTTTAACAGAGGTAAGTCTCATACTCTTGCCTCTGGATCCAACTATTGTTGATCCACGCACTCATATCTGAAGGCTGGGATCTGTTCTCCTCCTCCACACGCTCCTTCTAGTGTATGGACGTGGAATTCAACGGTCCAGATCTCCTCCTGCTATTGATCTGATGGTTTCTATTTCTTCTCCACCTGATCTTTGGATTTCTCCCAATATTGGGAAAATTTGTAAGTGTCAAAGGCTGTGGCCTTTGAGATTTATCATGTGAGATTGATTGTTGGGTCTCGAATTGTGCTCTCCCTCCTGCGTTTTGGGACTTGGAACAAGTCTTTCTTCGGCGCACCCCTTGTGCTGATTGTCCTAAAATTTTGCCAATGTAACTTGACCTTGCCCTAATGCACACTTGCACTCTATGTGCAAACTTGCACTATCCTTCCCGAGCCTAGCAGTTTCTCAACTTTCTAAAGGAATCGGCCCTTCGTCTTCCCTTCAAATGATTTATGCACCCTCCTGGCACTTAAAGCTCATCCTCCTGAGATTTTCAAACTTGAAACAAGTTCGATCCTACGTTTACTCCTTGCACTTGTCTGAACCTTCAAAATTTCTCAACACTTGTCGAAGTGTTGGCCTGGTGCAATCCTTACACGGGCCTTCTCCTGAATTCTAAACTCTTTCAGGTTCATTGTTGCACTCCTTTCATCCTCTTAGTGCACACCTTGCAGAGCTTCTCCCTCCAAAGTGTTCAACAACTCGTGTTCACATGAGCTTCAACTGCTCGGACCTCAAAGGTATATGTCCCTTTGTTCCTCGAAGGAATATCTGTGCCCTCTTGGAAAATTTTGCTAAAATCAATCCTTGTTGAGTCTCCCCAAAGTATTCAATAACTCTAGTGTGTCTTCACCTTGACACTCTTCTCGTCTCTCTAAACTCAAATTAGAGTTCACTTGTGCACACTTGCACCTGCTCAATGCTCTTCTAGCAGAGCTCATAAAGTATTCAACAACTCTGGTTGTGCTTTTTCCTGCACAGACTTTCCCCTCCAAGGTGTTCAGTAACCTTGAGGCTCCTCTCTGAGTCTGAGACTATCCTGGTGTGCCCTACTAACATGTTATCCTCTTAAATTCAAAAAAGAGTTCAGATATGCACTCCTTGCGTTGGCTCACAGAGTTTCCAATACCCTGTTGTGCACTCTTTGCACAACCTAAAGAACCCAGAAATAATCCAACAAACTCACAGACAAAGAATTATGTCTATCCCTGCAGATGGAAACCTATCATACACATATACAACATAAATGAACATAAACACACGTACAAATAATCATTCATAAAACACATAATCACACAGAAAACTCATAGGCAAGAAAAATTGTTGTCGTTTTGTATCAATATGAATGTTTGTTTACAATGGGTGTAGGATCGGACTGCAACTGAGTCTCAACTCTCAACTCTCCTTAGATTACAATGGTTTTCTATCAACTTACAAAAATAAAAACCTATACTGGACATATAATACAAATCTTTATACAAGAGGGGATCGACGATCTTTCCCTCCAAGATACCTAGTGGTGTCTTATAACCATTTACAACTCCTATCTACTGAGGCAGATCGCATTGAATGATCATCATCATTTCAGATCTGAGTTTCTACTCAATATCTATCCAACTCAGTCCTATTAAAGGAAAATCTAACTACAACCTGTATAAAGGCGATAACTCGGCTCTACCAAGACTTACAACATTTAATTGCGTTAAATTTATATTTAAATTTAAATTTGAGGGAAAAATGAGAGGATTGGTGCCTCTCCCCTTCTTAAATGCGATTTGATGTGCTGGAATGTTGGAACGTGATCAGGTGGATAGGATGTTCATGCATCATACTCCACTTCTAGGAAAATCATGAGCTCCTTTGTTATGTTATTGAAATCCCCCTCGATCCCCAACTTTCCCTTGGAGTTGTCCACCTGCTCCTCTATTTTCCTGCAGCTATTGCTGCTTCCTTTCTACTCTTGCAGGTCTTCATCCATTCAGCCTCTTCCTGCTAACAACTTCTTGTGTTGACCTCAACATCATCTCTCTGACTTCCTCAATGACCTCTTCCAGCTTCTATGTTGGTTGTCTCTTTCTTTGCAGACTACTATGTTGTTGCACCTCCTCATGTTGATCAAAGGGCATATCAACCTGAACTCCCATGCTACCTTTTTATCTTGTGGCATTGTCTTTCCACTCTGATGCAGATTCCATTTTAGTAGGCTCATCACTAGGTTGTTTCTCAGCTTCCTCCTCTAACAGATCAACTCCTTTCATCTCCTCTTGTGTCATTTCAACTCCATCTTCTCCTCGGGCTTGCATTCTACTTCTCTTTGCATGAATGCATCCTAGAAGTCCTTCTCTACTTCTGGATTGTTCAACAAATCCTTTAGCATCTCCAATTCTTTCTCCCACTGAGTGAGCAATTCAACTGCATGTTCCTATTTTTATGTTGGGGAAGTCATCATTGTCTTCTCCTTCTCCTCCTTAATGACAGTCATAGCTAGTTGTCATTCCACTGCCTTTGCAACACATATTATAGCCTCTTCTTGGCTAGTTGGCAGGAATATTTGAATTCCCCCAATGATCAAAATACACCTCTGGTCCTCCTCTATCAGCACTCCTTGTTGATTTGAACTCTCAGCTGAGTTAATACCCTCTCCATTGCCCACCTAGAAAATTGGGATTTCTCCTCTGCCCTCCTGGAAGCCTATGATATCAACTGACCTCACCTCATTTCGTACATGGAAATTTGAATTTTAATCATTGCCCTCCTGGTATATCATGATATCTTTTCTTGATATCCTCTCCTCATCACCGAGGATTTCTCCTACTTTTGATTCACANACCTCCTCAATATTTGTTGCTGCCTTCTAGCCAACAACTTTTGAACATGCCACTTTTATTTCATCTTCAAGGTCCACTCATACCTCCAGTGCACATGGGAATCCTGTTGCATCTTCAATGTCAACCTCTCCATTTCTGCTTGGATTTCCCTGAGATCTTTCTCAATCTCTGATTTTCTTTTCTATTGGTGGTCCTTGCCTTGACCACGCTTATGGCTTTCAATATCCATCTCCTCTCTCTCTTCCTTCCCTCCTGGAAAGACTATTTGATTGATACTAACCTACAACAATCCTTCACATAGAGCATCAGTACTCTGCCTTCTCCTTTCACCTATTGTCTATAGGAGAAATCAAGATCTGAATTGATCTTGATATTGTCATAATGTCTTCTCTTTCTTTTTCCTGTTGTCTGCAAGAAAATTTCCTCTCTGATACCACTTCATGGTATTAGACTATATCCTTTATCTCCTTTTCCTACAGAAATCAAATTTGTGGCTCTGATACCACTTGATGGTATCATACTTCCTCTTTCCACCTTCTCACCTTTGCCTACTATCTACAAGAAAAATCAAGCTCTAATACCACTTGATGCACATACCCCACTACTCCCACGGTTGCGCGACCTCCCAGTCTAGGATCGATCGACTTGAGGATATGAATTAACTCACATGTTTGTGTTGAACCTCTTCTATATTCTCCACAGGTCAAAGTCCTAGTTATTAGGTGTGAACTCCCCTTTTCAAGATTTTATGAGTACCCGCAGAGTCCTCCACGTGACCATGGTAAAAAATCATGGGCTTAAACCTTCATTCCCCTGCGCACTTCAAGACCTTGGGATTCAGGTTTTCTCGATATGCCTAACTCCAAATCCATCGTACCATAAATTGGCGAACACACTCAGACCAGATCCATGACCCGCACTCCTCCTACAGCCAACAACTACGATCTACTTTAAGCTTCAGCAATTTTGGCTTCACCTCTCCTGTTTTCCTCCAAAGTTCTTTTCCTCCAAAACACACAGATCCCCACCACATGTTCTTCTAGATCCAACGATCTAGATCTACTTCATCCTTTACAACTTCACGAAGTTTTCACTTTTCTCCATGTGATTCCTCCAAACAACGAACGATCCTTCTCTACTTTGGAACTTCGGGAATTCGGTTATCCCTCTCTCCTATGCACTTTAATAGAGTTAAGTATCATACTCTTACCTCTAGATCCAACGAATGTTGATCCACACACTCAGATCCAAAAGCTAGGATATTTTCTCCTCCTCTGCGCGCTCCTTCTGGTGTCTGGACATGGAATTCAACGGTCCATATCTCCTCTTGCAACTGATATGACAGTTGCTACATCTTCTCCACCTAATATTTGGCTTCCTCCCAAGGTTGGTAAAATTTGTAGGTGTCAAAGGCTGTAGCCTTTGAGATTTCTCCTGTGAGGTCGATTGTTGGGTCTCGACTTGTGCTCTCCCTCCTGAGTTTTGGGACTTGGAACAAGTCCATCTCCGTTGCACACCTTGCGCTAAATCTCCTAATCTTTTTCCAATGTAACTTGACATCACCCTGATGCACACTTGCACTCTACGTGAAAACTTGCATTGTCCTTCTCGAGCCTAGCAGTTTCCTAGCTTTATAAAGGACTCACCCTTATTATTCCCTTCAAAGGATTTATGTTCCCTCCTGGAACTTAACGCTCGTCCTCCTGAGCTTTTTGACTTGAAACAAGTTCGATCCTACATGCACTCCTTTCACTTGTCTGAACCTTCAGACTTTCTCAACACTTGTCGAAGTGTTGGCCTGGTGCACTCCTTGCACGGGTCCTCTCCTGAATCCTGAACTCATTCAGTTTCACTGATGCACCCCTTCCATCTGCTCAATTCACACCTTACAGAGTTTCTCACTCCAGAGTGTTCAACAACTCTGGTTCACATGAGCTTCAACTACTCGGACCTCATATGTCTTTGTTCCTTTGTTCCTCCAAGGAATATTTGTTCCTTCCTGGCAAATTCTGCTCAAATCACTCATTGTTGAGCCTCCCTAGAGTATTCAATAACTTTGGTGTGTCTTCACCTTGACAATATTCTCTTCTCTTTGAACTTGAAATAGATTTCACTTGTGCACACTTGCACCTGCTCAATGTTGTTCTAGCAGATCTCTCAGAGTATTCAACAACTATGGTTGTGCTTTCTCCTACACAGACTTTCCCCTCCAAGGTATCCAGTAACCTTGAGCCTCCTCTATGAATCTAAGACTATCCTGGTGTGCCCTCCTGACACGTTATCCTTTGAAATTCGAAGTAGAGTTCAGATACACACTCCTTGCGTTGGCTCACAAAGTTTCCAATACCATGTTGTGCACTCCTTGCATATCCTATAGAACCCAGAAATAATCCAGCAAACTCACAAACAAAGAATTTTTTCTATCCCTGTAGATGGAAACCTATCATACACATCTACAACATAAATGAACATAAACACATGCACATATAATCATTCATAAAATACATAATCGCACAGAAAACTCATAGGCAGGAAAAACTGTTGTCTTTTTGTATTAATATGAATGTTTGTTTACAATGGTTGTAGGCTCGGACTGCAAATGAGTCTCGGCTCTCAACTCTCCTTGGCTTACAATGGTTTTCTCTCAACTTACAAAATAAAAACCTCTACTGGGAATATAATACAAATCTTTATACAAGAGGGACTCGATGAGCTTTCCCTCCAAGATACCTAGTGGTGTCTAATCACCATTTACAATGCTTATCTACTAAGGCAGATCACATTGAATGATCATCATCATTTTAGATCTAAGGCGTTACTCAAAATATGTCCAACTCAGGCCTATTAGAGGAAAATCTAACTATATCTTGTACAAAGGAGATAACTCAGCTCTGCCAAGCCTTACATCATTTAATTGCATTAACTTTATATTTGAAATTTAAATTTGAGGGGAAAATGAGAGGATTGGCACCTCTCCCCTTCTTAAATGTGCTTTGATGTGCTAGAATGTTGGCGTGTTCTGAAGTGGAAAGGATGATCCTGAATCAAGTGGTATTAGAGCGATATGCTCTTCATTTATTTTTCTTCGTGCATGTCACTGACAAGATCTGGGTAAAATATTTGGGACTCGAACCAGTCGAGCCTTTGCAAGATTGGTCATGTTGATCCTGAAAACAACCCATGGGGGATGAAAAGAAAGATGATGGAGTAGGAGATCCTTTTTAAATGTTGCTCGAGGAATCCCTTGCTCGACAAAGGAATGAAATGATGGACAACTTTGCATAGATCCTTCGACGACTGCCCACATGAGAAGCATCTTCATCAAGCGGCCATGCAACCCCCTTCAAAGTACATGTAAATTTTAATATTCCATTATTTGAAGGACTGATAGATGTGGATGTTGTATATAAATGGTTGAATCTTCTTCAAGGGTATTTTCGGTCCATAATTTTTCCAATAGGGAAAAAGTTACTTTTTCACTCCTCAAGGTCGTCCCCCATGTTAAGGATTGGTGGGATACTTACTCTGAGCAAAGGGCCATAGAGGAATATGCAATATTTTTGGTCTCCTCCACATGGGATTCTTTAAGAGATTCCATCAAAGAACAATACTACCCTATTCGAAGCTACGAGGACCAGTACACCAGATGGACCACCCTGTGTCAGGAAAGGGACCAAACAGTACCCGATTTTACCAATATTTTCCATACCCTATGCACCAAATTAGGTATCAAATACTCTGAACAAAATCTGGTGCTCAAATACCATGAATTTTTTCATAGATACATCCAAACATAAATGGATTTTTTGGACATCGCATCATTGGGTATGGCGTATAGATATGTTGTCAAGATCGAGTAGAAATTTAAGCAGAAGAGATGAGATTTTGGATATGAAAACTCCTCATAACCGAAGCAAGGAAAAGGTGGCCCCAACCCTCACAAAAAGGGACAGAGCAAATATGGCCACTCTCAGGACAACCAGTCCAAGCCACAACATAAGAAAAGGAAATGAGAAGTTAAAGAAGGACACAGGAAAATGGTGTGAATACCATAAAATCCCTTGGCACAACACCGAAGAATGCCACTCCAAGCAGTCACTCATGGCTGAGCTAAAAGATTTTGAGTCAGAGGCCGATTCGAACTCCGAATCAAATTCAAAAGGAGGGAAGATGGTTATCGATGTTGAACCCAGTGTCACAATCACTACCACCAAATTCCATCCAAGTGAACTAGAAGAACCAGAGGAAGGGGAATTCATCTTTCACTCGTAGATGTGAGTAAAGGGGAACCCGCTTCATTTCATTGTTGATAGCGACAGTCAGAAGAACCTGATCTTTTTAGAAGTTGTCAAGTATTCAGACCTGCTGATGAAACCTCACTCGCAACCCTACACCATCGGCTAGCTTCACCAAGGAAGGTATCTTTGTGTCAACCAACAATGTCATCTTCCCTACGACATCAAGCCCTTCAAAGATGAGGTATTGTGTGACATTTGTCCCCTTGAAGTTTGTGATGTTAATTTAGGACAACCATATTTGTGAAAGAGACATGTTGTGTATGAGTCTAGACCCTGCAATGTTATTATTACTTTGGGTAGACAATTGTACAAGATACCAGAGGTGGTGCCACCTACCACTATTTCTTTAATCTCTGCTAAGAAATGCAGTAAGGTCATTTCACATACCGATATGTTCATATTATTTGTGATTTGTGCTCAGAGTAAGCAAAAGGTCATCACCACATATGTGGCCTCTACACAGAGTCTCTCTTTGTAGAAGAATCAAGTTGATGGGATCGTGGAGGAGTACAGAGAAATATTCTCCTCACCCATCGGGGTACTGATGCACTACCAAGTCAAGCATCCAATTGATATAACCCCCAGTTCACCTCTACCTAATAGACCAGTCTATCGTTTCTCACTGATGGAAAATGATGAAATCAAGCACCAGATCCAAGAGCTTCTTCAAAAGGGACACATCAAACCAAGATCCTCCCCTTGTGGAAGACCGATTATACTCGTGCAGAAAAAAGATGGAACCTAGAGGTTCTACATTGATTAC